>BCLG01001559.1:0-25884 GCA_001602295.1 Zoysia matrella | reverse complement strand
TGCGTCGTGCGCGCGCCCTTGCCTGTGCCGCCCCGCGCGATCCAAGAGCCGTCCTCAACCCGCGTGCCCCAAACCGTCGCGCCATGCCCTGTCGCCGCTGAAAGGATCAAATGACTGAGAAGAGGAGGGTTGAATTGGGCACTTACACTGCTAAACCGATTTCTCGCTCTTTCTATTTTCTAGCAAAACTAGCTATCAATTCCCCGCAAGTAAGGACTAAAGAAAAGTAAAACAAGCTAAAAGACAACCTATTAAGCTACAAGCAAGTTGGTATGAGAACCACCAAGAGAAGCAACTAAACAACCTATCACACTACTTGCAAAAGTTAAATGCGGTAAGTAAAGAGAAGGGTGATAGAGATGCTCAGCGATTTTTCTCGAGGTCTCAAAAAGATGACGCCTTGACCTAATTCTCGTTGAACCACTCCTGTTGGAGTCTTAGTTTCTCCTATGGTTCTCAAAACGATGCTCACAAGTTTACGCTTTACTTCTGGAGTGAAGTCATCGGCGCCCCGGTTGTAGCGAATAGTACATAAGCGCTAGAGCAAGCCTTCAACGCTCGGGCGCTCATTTTTGGTGTTTCTTTCAAGCGAAGGACCCGAAACCGCGTGCAAACTTGATGTCGTATTTCATAAGTCTTCGAAAGCTCGGACAACGACGCCTAACCAGTCTAGGCTACCATATATCAAGAGTAACAAACTGAAGACACTCAGAGCCTCACAAGCTCTAGGAATATATGGATGCTCTTTGCTACTCTTCTCAAGTACTCAACATCTTCTCTGGACTCCTAGCTCAACCCTCACCAGACTGTCCGATGACTTCGTCGGACTGTCCGGTGACCCATCAGCTGCTGAAACTTGACTTCTTCAAGATCTTCATGCTTTTAGTTGCAACTCTTGACACGTTAAAGCTTCTACTGATCACTCAAACGCCTCGAAGAACCTAGAGCATCCACACACCCTAATTCTTGTAAGACCGAGACGAGTGATCCGATCTCTCTTAATAGTACCTGTGTTTCCTATAGACTCAAGGCCTAAAAACTAAGCCATACATAGCTCTAAATTATCCTTAGCCTTAGACCAGTTCTCTCTTTGTAAACACTCTGGGGACTTAAAAAATCTTTGAAGTGAGCAACTCGTATAAGTAGAGAATAGTTTTGATAAACTGACATCCAACGAGTTAGTTCATGGTTCTCATTCAATCACTGAAATCATTTCATACCTTTGAGAGGCTTCAATGGTCATGAAGCTCATTGAAGCTAACAGTCTCCCGTCGCTGCTCGGCCTCGCCCTTCCTGCTCATCGCTGTGTAGCGACGTCCGTCGACCCTGACGCGCGCTGTCCTCGCCTGCGCTGTTCGGCTTCGACCACAGCCGCTTTGTCTGCGTCCGCACGCCATCCTTGGCCATTCACCGTTTGCCACGGCTCCTCCTCGACATCGTTCCTACAGCTGCCGTGCCCGACTTCATCTCGTCCGCGCGTCGTCTATCGACCCCGTCCGCGTTGCCGACCCCGACCTCGCCGCCTTTGCTCATCGTCGATCTGGTCGTGCCCGCCCTGCCGTCTTCGTCTTGTTCATCCTCACGTCGACCCGGACCAAGAGCTGCTCGTCGAGCCTGGGTCACCCTGTCTTCATCGTTTCCGAGCCGTCGACTAGTCCATCTTTGCGTCTTCGCGTTGTTTCTGCCGGTCTCTATGCCATCCTCATCGACTTGCTCTGTTCGAGGCATCACCAATCTGCTCGTCGAGCCCCGCGCTGTCCCTGCACCGACCCGTTCTGCGACGTCTCCGTCTGGCTTCATCTGTGCGCTGCTCGTCCTTGACCCTGCTCTGTTCGGTGCCGTCCTCGTTGAGCCTTGCTTGTCGCTTCCCCGGCTCGTTGCGTGATGCTGTGTCTCCGAGATGATCCCGTTGTTGTCCTCCTCATTCATCCGTGTCGTCAGCGCCCCGCGACGTCCTCGTCCCAAGCCACATCGCGCCGCCTTTGTTTGGCTTCATCTGTGTCGCCTCCTCGACCTGCGTCTCCGTCCAATGCCATCGTCGTCTTTGTCTCGTGCGTCATCTCTGTCTCTCGGTGAGAATCCGTTTATCCCTTGCATGTTCGTTCCCAGATCTCTTGTTCACCCATTGTGTGGGTTGACTGCTCCTTGTTGTCGTGTTTGTTGGGCAGTTGGTGATCGTTTAGTGATGCCGAGGCCTCGGAGCAGCAAGGTAGCAAGCTTTTCGGTCATCATGGATCCAGTCGGCGCTGTCAGTTCTGCCTTCATTTTCTTCATTTGCTCGGTTGTCTCCAGTGTGCTTCTTTCGTTCTTGTTGTTTTCCTTGGTTGTTATTTTCGTTGGTTAAGCTTTGAACCTTATCTGTGCCAGGAGGACCAAATCGTCAGAGCATGAACACGTCTTTGTTGCCAGGCTGCCGCACAGCCAAAGGCTGTTGCCGGAGGTAAGAGGTGCAATCGTCGAGGTGGAGCTGCCACCGTCATCATTCTGTCGCCATCGCTACCGTTTCATTGGTGAGACCGTGTTCCCTGCCTTCATTTCTATGTCTTGTTGGTCTGCTGTGTTAGGAATAAAGCATGGTTTGCGTTTGTTTTCACATTGATGGATCATCGCCGTTCATCGTGTTCAGGCGCTCAGGATCTGAGCTACGCCGTCTTTACCTCGGCCTGTATTCTTGCAGTTTCTCTACAGCTCTTGCTCAAGTCGCAGTGAGCATCTCTGTATAGTTTCTCATTTTTTATTTCAATTTGTGAGTGCTGACTTCTTCATCTTCTTCCTTCGTTGGCCAGATTTGCATTGAGCCACCGCATCGTGTGTAGATTCAACCATCCATGCTGTCGTTCTTGTGATCAGCTCACCGATCTTCTTGTTGGAGAGTTTTCCGTGCTATCGACATTGCTGGCTCTTTGTTGAACCAAGCTATGCTGAGCTCTGTTCCTTTGTCCTTGCACATTTTGTTGAACCAAGCTGTGCTGTGCTAAGCTCTTTGTTGAACCAAGCTATGCTGAGCTCGGTTCGCAACTTAGTGGCTACGAGTTGGTGCTGAAGTCTAAGTTTACCGTAATGTGTCGAGATCGTTCCTCCTTCAGGCCAAGGTCACGCGGAGTCGACTATGACCAAGCCCAAGTTTGGGATCGTTCGGTCATGTCGAGTTTTGGCGTTGCTTTCACCTTCGGTCGTCATCCTTGCGGTATTGCTTCAACCTTGACTCAAGTTTTGGTGAGCACTTCTGCCTCTTTGTTTCCTGTTTCGTTGGTTAGGCCGATCTGTGGCTCGTGTGGTGTATAGTTCAGTTTCAAGGCAAAGAGACGCTGAATCGACTGTGTACAAGCTACAGATCATCTCTTGTGGACCGATCTGTTGAGCTGTGGAATCTGATTTAGTTTTAGGGCAGGGGCACGCCAGTTCGGCTATGTCTAGACCTCAAATCGTGTTTTGCCAGCCGATCTGTGTTTTGCTGTGATCGGATCAGTTTTGGGTCTAGGACACACGGGTTCAGTGATCTGTGGGTGTTTGGTTGGTGCTGCAGCAATCGGCCTAGTTTTAGGTCGTGGTCACACAGGTTTGTCCGTGTCCGAGCTTTGTTTTGTGGGCCATCGGGCGGGCTGTGACCATGCTGCGGGTCATGCAACCGACGTCGTGTCCAAGCCGTCAGACACGCGCGAGGTTCGACTGTGACCCAGCTCTGGGTCACACGGCCGTGACTGTGTCCAACCCCAGTTTGTTCTCTAGTTGTGCATCCAGTGACCATCCCGTAGGTCACGTGGCAAAAGCCGTGTCCAAGCCCCTGGACACGCGTTCACCATCCGGCTGTGGCCTAGCTTGTGATCACGTGGCTGTGACTGAGTCTCAGTTCTTTCCTATCTGGGCCAACGTGTGACTGGAGCCCTGGACACGTGCCGTCTACCGTGTTCGAACCCCAAATCGCATACGTTCAGCCCAGTTTGTGTCTTTCCACCGAGACACGATCGGGAGACTGTGTCCTGGAGTTAGTTCTTATCTGATCCATGTATCCGTTCGTAGAGTCTGTTCTAGTAGTTGTTGAGTCGTCCTTTTCAGTTTCTCACTTGTTTTTTATGTCGTTTGTCCAGCTGGAGATGTCGCTGAGTTCTTGAAGACCGTTCTGCACGAGGACCTAGATCCTAAATGGGATCTCGACTCATAAAGCAAGCCGCACTCCTTGACCAAACTTTCATCCTAGTTTTTAAACTGCATGTTTTGTTTGAAACCATAATTTACATGCCAACTGTTTTAAAATATGCTAGCAACATCCCTCAGCCGTGCCTATTTATCGTTCCACATATTATGAGCCCTAAGACTGCTTTAGTATTATTATTTTACTTTTATGCTTACCTATGCTTAGTTGCATGTATTTACTGTGCTTTAAACCTTATCACTATAAAATAGAATTTGTGTTAAATACTTTTAAACTGTGATTAAAATGTGTAAGTTTTGCAAATAACTCTATACATACTATTTAGCAGGGGCAAGTAAGAGTTAGAGGTATTGGAGGACTCTTGAAAGTCTCTATGGGTGTACCTGTTGCGGGTACATGAGAGGTTCTGGCTTGAACCTTCTGAGACCTTGTTGGTTGTTGGAGTTGAAGTTGGAGAGATAGCATGTCCCGGCAATTAAGGACTTAGTTCTTCGAGTCTTATACGGTCCGTCGATTTTCATGCACACCATGTTATCTTGTATAGGTAGAGGCTTGATCTTGAAGCTTGCTGAGACTGGTTGTTTACCCGTGAGTTGGCGATGTTGTGTTAGTGTGGTGTCGAGTTACGACTCCTCACACAGGTCCAGATACTTTACCTGATCAGTGGTAGTCTCCTCACAACTCCCGGACCCGGTAGTGTAGCGACTAGGATTCCTATCTTGGAGGACGAGTAACGCTAGTTAAAGCTTGTGAATGGGTCTTGTGTGTTCGTTGGGACTATGACGGTGGTTTCCGACAGCACTTCTCTTGAGACCAGGTGTATACACTCTGTAAAGTTACAATCAATGCAAATTGCCATGTCATTTGGGAAGGACACACCCTGAGCTGTGCTATATGTTGAGTAATTTTGTTTTATTCCCTCTACCTCTGTTTTGAAATGTTTTATACTCCAGTCTTTGAGCTGTGATCAGATGTGGAGATTACACTGGCATTAAAATGAACCACGTTCAGAATAACAGAGATCTCTATGGGGCAAGATAATAAAACTGACTGTTTAAAATTAAAACTTCTTGCTTCTTAAAAATAAAATGTTTTAAACATGCATTTAGCACTTGAGCTAGCTTTCATCATTGAAATATCCTTTATATAAATACATTGTTGCTAGATAGGGCGTGGTTTATTGAGTATTCATATACTTACAGTTTTCATGCCCTTCTTTTTTAAGGGTAGCTAGAAGATTGTTCTCGTGTGCTTTACAGTTATAGTTTGAAGTTCACTCCTGCATTGGACTTACCTATAAAAAAAGAGGTTTGTCTCGGTGTTCGCTCCCGCTTGCTGTTTCTGTTGCTGTTCTAGTTCTTAAAATCACGGTAGTTTTGTTTTGCTTTAAAAAGTTCGGTAAGTTTTATGAATGATCTCGTTAAATTAATTTATCTTATTTTTCTTTACTTATTCTGTTATAATTTTTTAATTGTTAACTTACGATAAACTTACTTGCATACGATGAAAGCACGTAAAATCGTACCTTACCGACAGGTAACAAAAAACTCGTTCCTTACAGTTCATGCGCCACGCGCCGATTTCTCCTCTTTTCTAATTATTCTCACTGCTGCCTAGCTGTTGACTACTGGGCTGCTCCTAGCATAATATTTAATGGGCTAATGACGCTGCTGAGCTAGATGCTGGTTGCGCACGAGTTTTTGCAATTTCGTCTAGTATTTCAATTTTTAACCATTTTATTCTGGATCTGTTACTTATTTTTGAGATCCATTTTAACCCACATGAATAATTTTATTCTTTTGAATTTATTTTTTTTAAATGTTCCTTTTTAATGAATTAAATATTCGAGTAATAAAATTTAATTTTTTCGGGATGATAATAAATTGTTTCAACAGTAAAAATTAATTTTTCTAGTAACAAAATTCAATTGTTCCAACAGTAAAAGTCAATTGTTGAAGTAATAAGATTTAATTATTTCAATGATGATAATAAATTGTTTCAGTAGTAAAATAAATTTAGTTATAAAAAATAATTATTTAGTGACTGCATGAGTGCAGTAAAAGGGAAAAATAAAATGAAAATGAAAAATATTCAAAGAAATGAAAAAATAAAAATATAGAAAATAAGAATGAAAAATGAAAGGAGAAATAAAAATGGGAAAATAAAGAAAAAATAAAAAGAAGAAAAATAAAAAAAAGGAAAAAAGAAAAACTTAGGCCGGACGTCTAAAACTACTAGGTATAAAAATTAAAATCCACAAACCCCATGCATGCGGCATGCCCGCCAGCGAGCCTCGCAGATCTTTTCGTTGCGGGACCCGCAGGCGGTGACCCAGTCGTGCAAGAAAATATCAGCAACCAGATATTTTCCCCGCGCGAGGCGCCTACGGCCGCCACGTAGAGAAGCGCGGCCACGTCACTTGAAAAAGCGCCGGCCGGTGGAGCTCACCGCTCCCCACCTGCCCAAATCCCTCCCCTAATGCCTCCCTGGACCAGAGATGTATCTGCTCTTCTTCTTGGCTTTCTCCTCTTCCTCTTCTTTCTCCACCCTTTGATGTTTCCGCCGGAGTATAAATTCCGTCCCGCCTTCTCGGCTCTCTGTCTCTCTCCCACCTGTTTCTCTCGGTGAAGCCGAGGTTTTTCTTGAACCTGCTGCAGTCAAGAGGCGGTTGGAAGTCCGTTTCTTTCTCAATCTGAATCTTGAGAAGTTATCTTCGGCTCGTTTTTGATTTCTCTCTGGGCTGTGTCCGCTGCGGTCGGCATTCTTGGCTCGGTGGGAAAAAAGGTCGGATTGCTTCCTAGTCATCTGAAACTTTTCTAGCCAGATTTCGTGGTCGCCAGCCATTCTGGTTGTTCGCTTTTCAAGAGAGAGAGAGAGAGAGAGAGAGCCAGGAAACAGAGGGAGCAGAAGAGTAGTTTGGATCTTCCCATCCACCCGATGGGAAACAAGCCGTTGGTCAACGACGAGCTGCTGCCCGGCGGTGTTGCCAAGGTAATTATGCGGCAGCGCTTCATGTTCTGATTTACTGACACATCGAGTGTTATGTTGATCTATGAAAAGAAGGGCCCTTTCTGTTTGTTGTTTGTGGTCGGGGTTTCCCATACTTCCATTACATGTTCTGCTATATTCTTGTTGGATCTCAGTTTATATATGACATCGATGTGTCACTTAGGGTCTTGTAAGTGCACGACATAGGAGCTCGAATGACATATTTCAAATTTTGTAAAATTATAATGGCATGTGTCAAATTAATTCTTGATATATAATTCATATATGTTAGTGCTACGCACCGAAATTCCGTTTATATAGTACTCTAGTACAATTCAGGAAGGAATTGAAAATCTGCTTGAGGATTCTGTTTTACTCTTCGAAATGTATCCTTTCCTGTAACTTCCTTTTTCAGGACTTTCATTTTCTAGTGTTTGGCAATTTTACTTCTTGCTTTGTTAGTGGTGCATTTTCAGCCCTAAAACAATCTTGTTTTGTGATTCTTCGGCAGGGTGATAGGACCCTTGGCTTCATGTCAGCTGGATGGACAAACGAGAGGCATAGCACATATATAAGCTCCATGGAGGCATCATTTGTGAACCAGCTCTACGGTCTTGAGAACCACAGGATTGATGCAAAGAGCAGCCATTTGGGTGGGAATGGCCTCAAGGTGGTTAGAGACGGTGTGTGCAACAATATCAGGTTTGAGGGGCCTGATGCACGCATGCATGACGGGCTTGCAAGCGGTCAGCCAGACAAACTGTTGATAAAGCGTCATAGGCCTCGAAATGCTGGTTTGAACCTCCATGTTGATTGGGCAGAGGTTTCGGTGGATGACTATGGATCAGGTACTGATACGGTCAGAGAGAGGGTCCGATTTCATGGAAGAGAAGTTAATGGTCTTGCTGAAGAAAATCTTATCGGTAAAAGGTTGCTACTTTATTGTACTGCCTACAATTTGTTTCTAGCTAACACATAATTACGCTAAAATACTGATGCAGTTTTTGTATTCAAAGCTGCTGGCAGTTATCAATCTTTGAAATAATGTAAATAAAATGGAACTAATTATGTCTAGTAGATACTAAACAGTCCACAGAAATTTAGAAACTTTTAAGTTGATGTAGCTACTTCACATTGTTGAATTTAATATATAATATCTAGGAATCATTTTCTCTAGTTCCCTGTTACATTCTTGCATTGTACTTTCTTTGACATGATAGCTTTCTTAGAAATTATTGATTATGTGCTTAAATCCTCTGTGATGCATGACATTTCAAGTTTTTTTCCCTAATCTTTTAGAGAGTCCTGAAACCATGGTTCCGCGTTTATGCATATAGTATGACCGAAACAGATCATTCAGCCTGCGCTCTAATTTTCTTTACAAGATAGCTGCACATATATACTGAATACATGTTGATTATCACCTGTATCTGATCCCACACAGTTATGTCAGGGACATCATCAGCTAATACTGCCAATTCTCATCCTAATCTAAATCTATGGATCTGCCTGGGGATTGTAACAATTTTTTTCTTCTGTTTTCCAGAGGTCTCCGATCAAAACTTTCCTGAAGAGGAGGTCGACGTTGAAGCTAATGATGAGCCACACAAGAGAATGAGACCCACTTCCAGTGCTGTTCCAAATGATCAGCCAGCATAACAAGATCAATTGTCTTCAATTGCCGTAAGCTTTCATATAATTTCAAGCTCAAAGAAAAAAAAAGAATTTAATTTGATCCCAGGTTATTGGTGCTCACCTCTGTCCCTTGTACATGCAGTTTGTTCATCTGGAAACCACATGCTGCAACAAAAGTGAGTGAAACCATGGTTTTCTGGAACCTGAATCAAGCCATGGAAGGCTTGTTCTGGAAATTGCTGAACGAGTTCTGATGTACTCCCTCCGTTCTTAAAATGATATCGCCGTTGACTTTTACAATCAACTTTGACCATTCGTCTTATTTAAAAAATTTGCTCGAATATGTAAAATTTTAAATTGTGATTCAAATAACTCTAATGCTAAATCATATTATATCAAAATATATGAAATTTATCAAACTTTTTTTTTAATAAAACGAAGGGTCAAAGTTGAATTTAAAAGTCAACGGTGACATCAATTAAAAAAACGGAGAGAGTATACCAGACCTGCAGTTATTGGTAGCCTCGATTTGGCGAATTGATATGTATCAATGGTAGTACTCTACCGGTCTATTTTGGTGGTGTGAAGAAGGGCATTTAGCTGCATGTTGATGGTTCTCTTCGGCAGATCACCAGCGATTTGCAGTTCATTTCTGATGCGTTTCAAATTTTATCCTTCTATTTTCTGAAAAACTTCATGTAAGTGTAGCATTACAAGATGATCGATTCAAATATTTATTCTCTGGCAAGCAATGTTTCAGCTGTTTTTGATTAAAGGATAAAGTCTCAATTTACTCCTTTTAAGTATAGCCAAAGTTCAAATAACTCTTTAAACTATGTTTTGGTTTATTTTACCTCGCTAAAACATGATTTTAGGTTAATTTACCTCTTCATGAAATTTTTTTTAATTCTTTATACACAAGAATAATCTTAAGATGAAGCTTTGTGAGATAATAAAACACATCATAACACGTATTAAAAAATTTTAATACGTCTTGAATTTTTTTACCATTATTAGCATTATTTTGCATATAACTTTGTAATCAAAGATTAATTTACTATTAAATGTTTTTCTAAAAAAATAATGATTAAAAATTATAGTATTTTTAACATGTGTTATGATGTACTTTATCATCTCGAAAAGTTTGATTTTAAAATTATGCTTGTGTATTGAGAAAAAAAAAATAAATTGTATAAGGATGTATATTATCTAAAATTATATTTTAGAGAGGTAAAATAAATAAAAATATAGTTTAAAGGGTTATTTGAACTATAGTTGAGAGAAGTAAATTTGGACTTTATTCTTATTTAGATAATGTTTCAACTGTTATTTAACATAGACGGTGCTAAGTCTGAATAAAAGAGGATACTCTATCTATGTTGTCATAACCTCGTCGGTACTATGCCCGGATAAAGGAGTAGATTGTGTTAGGCCTCTCGAGCCGGTAGCTATTTTGGCTAATCTTGTGGCAATGAAACCTAAATAACTTTTATGGCGGTATGCTATATAAGTTCAACATATGTTCTAACTAAGCAGAAGTTATTTTCTATGGCGAAACCGGATTCGGTGTGTTACACTAATTATTTTTCCAGTGCTAGACGATGCCTTTGTCAGTAGCAAGGCTTGTGTGGCCCATGTTGGTCAGCGACCTCGTCCACTTGTCGATTGCACTCTCAGCTCCTGTTTTCTCTACGTCGTGCCAGAGAGCGAGCTTTCGTTTCTGCGCTCGCTCTGTGGCACAGGGGAAGGCAGCAAGTAAGGTAAAAAAAAAAGTCTCCCGTGAATAGCTGGGCATTCGAGCGGCACGAACCGTCCAACGGCACGGCTCTCTGTGTCGAAATAAGCCGACACGACCAGCCCATGAAGAAGCCCAAATCAGCAAAGATGTGCAAAAATAGACGCTATTTGCAGCCGCCAGGGTCAAACTGGCAACCTAAAGTGTTCTAAATGGAAGACTTATCACCATACTGTGCTAGCTTTTGTATTTTAATATAAAACATAAGTATATTTAACACTAGCGTATCCGGTGGGTGGGTCAGGTAAGTCGTGGCATATTTAAATTTGTAGCTCAAACTGGTTTAAATACACATGCTAATTTAATTCTTAATTCCAACAAATATCTAAATAGCAAATATATAGTTCTAAAATATTGCTATATATGGGTATCGGATTTATTAGAAATAGGAATAAATAAATTTTAGATATTAATATAGATATATATTAGATTGTTATATTTTATCTAAGTATCGGTTGTGATTTTTGACACCAAATATAGTCAGTTCTACTGAAATCTTTAAGCGAAGTACATAGAATATTTAATTTTCGATAGAGGAATATTTGATGGAAGAATAAAACTTTTGGTCTGTAGTGATAGAATATTTGATATTTTTTTGAAATATTTCTGTCTTTTTTATGAGCTTGAACTTACAATGCATTTATAAGTTGGACATTCTTTAGACCGTATGTTTTTAGACCCAGTAAAATTTGGTAGTCTGGTGATCGGTCGTCATCTTCGGTCATTCCTGATGAGAAAAACAAGTGCTTTGTAGTTCGCTTAATTTTTCTCCTCCTCTAGCCTCCGGCGACTGATGCCGCTACAATATCTACCGCCATCTTCGTCTGTACAGTCGCAAAAAAATTTTTCGGCATACCCTTTGTAAAATCCTAGGTACGTCACTGATATTTAATATAAAATTACAAATGGGACAAGTCGAGCCACCATGCTAGACCTCCCGTCCAAGCATGGCTCGCCGTGCGGGTCTGTGCGGGCTCCGTGTAAGGATCAAGGACACCGAGAAAAGGAGCTAAATCAGTGCACTTATAAAACTAATTTCGCTACGAACTTAAACTATAAGACTCGATCGCAACGAAACAAACCTATGTAGTTCTAACAGGTCAAAACCCATAACAATACTAGTAAAAAGATAATAATAACAAGCAAGCACTAGCACGATAGTCATCAATAAGAATTAAAGAACAACCTATCATATTACTCAACGGTAAGTAAATACGATAAGCAAAGAGAGTGAGATAGAGAATGCTTAGCGATTTTTTTCCGAGGTCTCAGAAGGTAGACGTCTTTCTCTAATCCTTGTTGAACCACTTCCATCGGAGTCTTGTTTCTCCTGTCGTTCCTGAAATGATGCTCACAAGGGTACACTTCACTCCCGGAGTGAAGTCACCGGTGATCCGGTTGTCGCACACAATACCCAAGCGTTAGAGCAAGCCTTCAAAGGCTCGAGCGCTCCCTCTTGGTGTCCCTTTCGAGCGAGAGACCCAGAACCACATACAAACTTAACGATGTCTTCCACAATCTCCTCGGAAGCTCGATCTCCGACTATTAGCTGGTCTAGGCTGTCCACACCAAGAGTAAATAGGCAAATATCACTCCTCTCAAGCCCTACAAGATCTAAAAGTGTATACATGCTCCCTATCACTCTGTCACTAGCACCAAAGATCTTCAATCTTGTAATGTGCTCTCCACGGTTTAAATAGGCTCTCAGCCTAGAAACAACCATTGAAATGTGATATCATAAAGCTGACTGCTTTATGCAATCATCGGACTGTCTGATGACTAGATCACCGGACTGTCTGGTGACCCTTTCTCCTCCTGGGCCAGGGAAACACTTTCTTTGAAATCCATTCTATAGAACACCGGAGTGTCCGGTGCATACTTTGATCGGACTGTCTAGTGACTTTTACTTTTGGATTCTCAGAGACATCTTCTCTAGATTTTGGCTTCGATCTCACCGGACTGTCTGGTGACAGCCACACCAGACTGTTCTGTGTCTTATCA
Source organism: Zoysia matrella (assembly GCA_001602295.1). NCBI lineage: Eukaryota > Viridiplantae > Streptophyta > Magnoliopsida > Poales > Poaceae > Zoysia > Zoysia matrella. The sequence continues at coordinate 13,312 of BCLG01001559.1, read as the reverse complement.
GCAGCAACTCCAGAGAGCACCTCTCTGGACTCAGAAGTCTTGGCATACTCGACTGTCCAGTGACTTCTTCGACTAAACTTGATCTTTGGTCTTCGTCTTCGCTTCCTCTGCCATCTTCAGTGCCTTTTGAGGATCTAAAAAGCATTCACACCCTCTAACACTTGTATGACAGGAGATAAATTACCTTACCCTTTAATAGTACCGGCGTTCCTATAGACTCTCTTGCTAGTCCTTAGTCTTGGTCATCCGACGTCCGAAAACTCCTCTTCTAAAGATTGTCGTTGTCATCCATCGAGAAAGCCCACTATGTTGATGTAGAATTAGCGGGGTGGTATATACAAACACAACTGTTACCTATGGTGTTATTTCAATCACCAAAATCAATTTATACCTTTTAGGAGACTTCAAAGGTCATAAAGTTAATAATCTTCTCCTTTTTGGTGATTTGATGACAATCATAGTACTCATGAACAGGCTCAAATGAGATGAAAGAAGATAGAGAATAAAATGCATCTCAAAAGAACACATACCCCCTTACCTTGATGACTCAGAATTTTTTTTGCAAAAGTTCCGCTCCTTTGTCATGGGTTGAAAGCGTTGCTCTCCCCTTGTTTGGTAGCTCTCTCTCCCCTTTTGTCATCTAATCATCCAAAAAGATGACACCGAAGAAGCAAATAGAGAGGGAGAACGTTGGATTGACAAAGAATAGCGCACGATAGAGTATAGATCGGGAGCACACATGCACGAAAGAGCATGCAAAACAATCACAACACTAGGAGCCATGCAAATGAATCCACGTGGTTAGTCCAAAAACCAAGTGCATTCTAATGAGCTAAAAGAGTCGAATAAAAAACAAGCTCATCAAAATATCATAAAAGAGATAAAAAATCTGCCAAACTAGAATCCAGAGCCCTATCTACCCATCCACGGCCTCCCTATAGACAGCTAGCCCTTAAAGTGATACATCTCATTTCTCTCACCCAAACTCCTATACAAGATCTAATCCTACGCGGCTGAAGAGCTAGGTGCAGTGACGATCGGTGGCTGCTCCTTTGCTGCTGCTGACTGATCCTCTCTTGGGTGCTCAACATCATCAAATGCGCTCAAGCCTGAAGAAGACGTCGGGGAAGGCTGCTTGTCATCAACTAAAGCTGGTTGATCAGCGTTGGCAAGGGCCTGAGCTACCTCCTCTACTGAGTATTCGGCCTCGACCAGGATAGCTGCTTCTGAAACACTAGGCTGCTCGGCTATCATGGCTGCGGGCTCTATCTCTGAAGCCTCTGGCGGTGGCGCTGTCAAAACTGACTTAGCAGTGGCAGCCTCGAAAGAAAGAACTCTCAGAGCAAGCGGAGAACTACCGATTGTTGTCCCTGACTCCAGTGCCGGTACAGACACTCTGGGCTTTGCTGAAGAAAATTGAACTGACATGGAGTACAAAAAAATTGGAGAGACCTGAGACGTGGTGACTGGTACACTAAATCCTCCAGTAGTCGTAGCTACGCTGGCTACCCGAAAAGGTACAAAAGGTGAAAGTGGGGCTGAGAGCAGTGTAGCGAATGTGGATTGCTGCTGCTGCTGGCTCTGGCTCTACATCTCAGATGTGAATGCTGGCATTGTAGAGTGCTGAGGCTGAGGTGCTGTGGGATGGAGCTGTGAAGGCAAGGGACCCGATAGCATGGTCGTTGGAAACGTAGGAAGAGGTGGATATTGATCCTCTGGAGATATGACGCAATAGCTCTGAAATCGACAGACATGTAAGATATGGCCGCTGCCATCTCCAGCTGAGAGCCATGTGACCTGTCATTGAACTTCCTATCCTGCCGTCTCCTCTCCTCTGCGAGCTCTCTCTCCATCCGAAGCCGCTCCTCAATCTGGAGGCGTTCGAGTCGGATCCTCTCCTCGAACTCAGCCCTCTCTCATCGTATCCACTCATCTTCCTCCTCTCGGTACCTCCTCTGCTCTGCCTGCTCTTCCTAAATAGCCTCCTACATGGCAGCAAGTGCAGGGTCAAGCATGGCACAAGAGGTTGGAAGTCTCAGCCTGACCTAGAGTCTCTGTGCTCTCAGCTCTCGGCTATGCTCCCTCTGTAGCCTCAGTCTCAACCTCCTCTAGGGCTGTGGTCTCCCCTCCTCCAGGGATGCTCTGTGAAGCTGACACTCTAAGTACCCTAGAGTCGGATGGCTCTGCTGGACCAAAGGAGGTAGTAGTCTCTGGCAATGCTGCATACTCCTCCTCAGTCATCATACTGCCTCTCCTCAGCATCAAACAAATATAAGGGGCAAATGGTAAATGACGTGAATTCCCTCATATATGACATCCTCCATCTGAGCCAGTAGCAGATTTGTCAAGTCAAAGTCCTCGTGCCTCAGCAGAAAACATAGCAGCCAATGGTGCAATATGATCAGCCGCTCTCTGTAGCTAGTCTGAGGTGCTATCGACCTCCCTAGCAACCCTCTCAAAACACGAGCCTCGTGTGTCAACCGTAGAGCGTGCCTCGAGTAGTGCTCTCATGAGGTGGTGGAAAGCCATCCCTCCAAAAGGTCTGAACAGTGGTGAAAAGTTTGGATGGACCAGTGCATGGATCCAAGTCTCTAAAGAAACAAACTCAAGGGCAGTCAAGACGTCGGTTCCCTTGAATCTGTGTGGCTCCTCTCGGTACATAAACCAGAAATAAGAGCGGTCGGAGGAGATCCATAGTAAGGCATACAACTCAAGCACAATATCCTCACTATACCTCAGCTGCTGGGTGACTAAGTCTGATGACCTGAAAGATATGAGATATGCTCCTCCATGTCGACACCAGCTCCTCTGCTCAGTGCCTCTAAAGAACAGTGGCAATGTGCTGCAAACACTGAGCTGTTGCCCTTAGTGGCAAGCTGCCTCCTATAGGCCTAAAAAATACTTCGCTGGAGAACTGTCTAAAACTATCCTGCATTAGCGTGTCTGCCAGCAGGGATCCAAGTAGTGAAGTCCACTATCTTCTTGGCCTTAATGGCCGGGTCCTTCAACTTCAGTAAGTCAACCTCGACCTCAGCTACTCTGGCGATGGCCCAGCGAGCTCTGTCGGCTCTGGCTGTGCACACCTCAGACCTCTGATGAGAGCATCTCTGTGTCCTCTGCTGTGAAACCCTCTAGACTGCCTCTCTCTCCACGGTTCTCGACTGCCTACTGGCAGGAGCTCTCCGCGGCTGCACTAGAGGAGTGGTCGTCACTCTCTAACGGGTCAACCTCCTCAACTCCCTCTGGCTGTCAGTTCCTCCTATCCTGATAGCTTCAGACCTCATACGTGGAGGCACGTCCACGTCCGCAGCTGCTAGAGCATGGTCTCACTCAGGGTCACCTGTCCGCTGCTTTTTCTTCTTCTTCTTCTTTGGCTCAACTGCCTTGCCCTTCCCTTTCTTCTCTAAAGATGGTTTTTGCCTATCCATACTATCAACTGACTCTGAGAGATCAACTGCCCAGCTGACTCAACAAGATAGGATTAAGTGTGTGGCTCTTAACCCGTCTAAGAACTTCTGGACTGTCACAGAAACCTTTGAACTGCCGCTGACCTCTATCCTGATCCACTACCCAACTGCCACTGCACCAAATAGGAATAAAATATAAGTTGTAAGCTTAAAAGGTGAGCGACTCAAAAAGAAGTCCTAGCGGTGGAATCAAGGATATATCACCGATCAAATGAACCTAATTAGCACAACAGTGATATCGACAGACTAATGCCACAATTCAAAATGAACCAAATTAGCACAACGGTGATATCGACAGACTAATCCACAGTTCATATAATAGCAATGCATCCAAATTAGAACATTAGCGACAGGTGACTCAATGCCATACTAAAAAAATTGCTAGTGATGAAATCAAAATAGCACTAAGTATTGGAATTTGTCAACCAATCACGTCAGTTGGCAATAAAAGGTGAGACCTTTAAGTAATTATACCAATTTTTGCAATTAATTAATAAACAAGGCATGCAGGGTATTTTCAATGAAATGAAAGTGATAGAACTCAATACCCCGGAGAATAGAGCCAAAAATCGCCGAAGGTCATGCCGAAAAGACGTCCAAACGCCTCAAACTCAAAACCCCACGAGGGTTTTAGCGGGTAGAGACTTGGACAAAGAAAAGACTATCAATGGCGTGATTTTGAGCATGGGTTGGTGGCATAGGCATGCGGTGTGGCAACGCAGGGCTCAGCAAGCGGCGGTGGTGCAAGCAGGGCGGCCCTAGGGCTTAGGCGGCGGCAGCACGGGTTAGGGCACGACGGTGCGGGCGCGGTGCGTGAGGCAAGAACGGCGAAGAGTGCACGAGGCGTGAGGTGGTGCAGAGCGGTGGCACAAAGCGGAGGCCGAAGAAGGTGGCGAGTGGGACGGTGCGCGGTAGGCAACGATCGTCAGCGATGAGCGGTGATTGGTGGTTGGTTCACATGATTTTGGAATGACAGAGAAAAGAACGTGCGATTTAGTTAAAACTTGAATCAATGGCCGAGATTGATCACAAGGAAATAGATGGCCGAGATTTTGCCAAAATTGCTGATCACCTGACTATTCAGTCTCAAGAAAATGTTCGGTGACTAGAAAAGCCCGAACTGTCCGGTGTCTGGAGAATTCTGATTTCCAGAGAAGCAACTGCTTCATCTTCCAACCACCGAAATGTCTGATAAACCCGACGGAATGTCCAGTGACTGTCTGAATCTGCAGGTCACTCGGTTCAAAGATTACAATCACTGGACTGTCCGGTGAAGGTGCCAGACTGTTCGATGACCTCAAGGAATTGCAGAACCAAAGAATTCTTTCTAGACTTCAAGTGTCCACATTAAAAAACCAAATAAACACCACACTTATCTAGAAAGAGAACTCTCAAACACTCCTTTGCAAATAGATAACTCACAAAGAGTTTAGCATTTTTGCAAATCGCAATTAAAATTGAGCGATAAAAACCAAAGCGAGAAGGAGGCTCCAAAAAAAGTAAATATATGAATCCTAGTTCACGATCCACGTGAATGGATATTAGAGACCGTTAAGCACCGGGTCTAATGTGTATGAAGCACAACAATTGTTTTGGTTACTCTTTATAGAGTATGCGAATCCATATGGACAATGTAGTCACTTTCTCCATAGAGTAACATGCCTCCTCCGTGGTTCCTATATGCAATGCATGTAAACAAGCTAGCTAATACAGAAGAATTTAAAGTATGCCATGCAGATGTAAGAAAATTAAAGACAGTGCATAAAGAAATGTATTCGGTGCCAAGTTTAACCCATCTCAAGCTTATTCACCATATGCCCGCCGCTTTGCCTTGAGATAGTCAAACCATCTTCTCAAGCTCTTCCCTCGTACATATGGATATCTCGAGGTGGTTAAGCACTGATCTAATATTTTTTTTGTTCTTTTCTTTTATCTTTTTACACATGATGCATGATAGTGCAAACATTTAGTCCACGGAGGAGTCTTAACTACCATGCAAGACAAGAAAAGAAACCTAATCTACTATGTACAAGAATAATCTCCTTGAGGAGTAGATTGGCGTTATAACTCGATCAACATGTGGTGGACTTTAAAAATCTTTAATTCGCTTCACAGTCCACCACCTAGGCCCCTTCACTTCTTGGGAACCCAAGAGAGTTTATGCTTCCTCTCTCGGTCCACGATCACCTTGGAGACCCACATCTTTTAGATTGCCCTCTTCTCATTTAGCGGTTCGAGCGGTTTGGCCTTCACTTTTCTATTTTTGTCCCTGAAAAGCTTGCAGTGCACATCCTCATGGAAAAAGTTAGTGTTAGGCATAATCTTAGACACGCTCACTTGGAACAATCCTTAGAGCGGTGACCATCAAAGCAACACTTCTCACAGTAGTAGTCATCCGTCATGAGCGGATTATCCATTCGAAGATCTCATCTTGGTTGCTAATGATGTTGATAAAGGAAGGATATGATCCTAAGCCTTTGTATTGTTGTTGTTGATTTGGTTTTTGCTTAAGATTTTCTTTTAAATTTGCCTTCCTCTAGTAAGCCGCTCGAATGCATCCATCATGATCTCTCTCTTATTTGAGCTTCGTAAATTACTTCAAAATAGATGGCTCAAATGTAGTACTCTCCCTGTAGAGGATTAGATCACAAGAAGTAGAAGCTTCATTTAAATGCTTAAGACATTTAAAGAGAGAGTTAAGATAAAGAGCTTTATAGGAGCACACAAATGCCTTATGCTTTTCACTTAGCTCTACGTGCTTTTCTTTGAGAGGCTCATAAGACTCACGTAGAACACCATGAGAATGTTTAAGAGCATTGAGCTCCCCTCAAGCTCTTGAACTTAGAATACCGCCACTTTTTGCTCTTTGGTCACCACATCGATCTTTTTGATCTTCTTGATGATGGTCTTGTTGGCCTTCTCAAGGAAAAAGACTAGATCATTGTAGCTCGGTCCATCATCTTCATCATCATAGTCCTACTCTTCTTCAAGATCATCATCCTCATCTACATAGTCAGCAAAGTGGAGGTGGTGGTAGCTCATTGGTTGAGCTTTTCATGGCGATACCCGCGAGCTTTTCTTCACTAGAAGATAAAGAGTCCGAATCATCATCACCGGTGAGCCACTCACCAACAATGTAAGCTTTATGCGGAAACTTCTTCTCCTTGCTCTTGCTCTTCTTGACGAAGAACTTCTTCTTGAACTTCCTCTTTGGCTTGCGTTCTTTGTCTTCACTCTCACTAGAGACTTCCTTCTTGCTCTCCTTCTTGGGCTTGAGACACTCCTTTCCAAAATAATCTTTTTTGCCACAATTGAAGCACCCAAAGTTTCTCTTGAAAGATGAGGGTCTTCTCTTGCGAAATAGCTTCTTATCAAAAGCGCAAGATCCTCATTATCACTTTTCTCATCCTCATCTTCCTCCACCTTCTTCTTGTTGTTCTTGCCATTAGGAGATTTTTCAACTTGAAGGGCAAGATTCTTAAGCAATTGAGAGTTGGTGAAATTGCCCAACATATATCCTTCATAGGCTATGAGCTTACCGAGCATAACGTCAATGGAGAGAGTAGCCAAGTTGGCTTGGAAGAAACACGTGACGACTGAGTTGTAGCTTAGCGGCAACATCCTAAAGAGTTTTCTCATGATCTCAATATTATCAATTTTGTTCTTGAGGCCCAAGGCGTTGATATGTTCCACCACTACATGTAAGCGATAATAAACATCATTAGCTTTTTCATGTGGTAGCATGGTGATAGAATCATATTTATTCTTAAGAACATAGTAACATTCTTCTTTGGCCTCGGAGGAGCCCTCATGAATGTTTTACAATTGCATCTATATTTCATGCGCGGTAGATGATGCATTGATCCTAGAGAAAATATTTTTCAACATGCATCCAAACATGGCATTCTTGGCCTTTGCATTGAATTTAATAAAAATGGGATCAAGTCTCTCATTCTCATTTATAGCATTCTTAGTCGCAAGCCACGTTTTCCCATCGATTGACCCTAGGTAGGCTTGCATGCGAGGCTTCCAATACGAGTAATCATTTCCATCGAATATGGGCGGAGTTTTCACCCCGTTCGGCATCTTACTCAAGGCGGTGAAGTCCAAAAATGAGCACTTGGCTTTGATACCATTTGTAAGGATCAAAGATATTGAGAAGAGGGTTTAATCGGTGGACTTATAGAACTAATTTCGTTACGAACTTAAACTACAAGACTCTAGGCTAAGACCCATGACAATGCTAGTGAAAAGATAATAACAACAAGCAAGCACTAACACGATAGCCACGAAGAGGAATCAAAGAACAACCAATTACACTACTCAACGGTAAGTAAATACGGTAAGTAAAAAGAGTGAGGTAGAGAATGCTTAGTGATTTTTTTCCCGAGGTCTCGAAAAGTAGGCGCCTTCCCCTTATCCTCGTTGAACCACTCCCGTCGAAGTCTTGCTTCCTTCCATCGTTTCTAGAACGATGCTCATAAGGGTACGCTTCACTCCCGAAGTGAAGTCATCGGCGGTTCGGCTGTCGCACACAATACCTAAGTGTTAGAGCAAACCTCTAAGGCTCGGGCGCTCTCTCTTAGTGCCTCTTTCAAGCGGGGGACTCGGAACTGTGTACAAACTTGGTGATGTCTTTCGCAATCTCTTCGGAAGCTCAATCACCGACTTCTAGCCGGTCTAGGCTGCCCACACCAAAAGTAATAGGCAAAGATCACTCATCTCAAGCCCTACATGCTCTAGAAGTGTATGAATGCTCCCTATCACTCTTCTACTAGCACCAAAGATCTCCAATCTTGCAATTTGCTCTCTTGGTGGTGTCCTTTGGCCTCTCACAAATTTACTCTAGCTTCTCAGACCGCAAGCACACTGAAAAACGTCCCGCTCTATAGTTTAAATAGGCTCCAAGCCGCCTAGAAACAACTATTTAGACGTGATGTCATAAAGCTGACTGTTTTATGCAATCACCGGACTCTTCGGTTACTAGACCGACAGACTGTCCGGTGACTCTTCATCCTCCTGGGCGAAGGAAACACTCTCTTTAGAATTCATTCCATAGGATACCAGACTGTCCGATGCATACTTTCACTGGACTGTTCGGTGACTTTCACTTTTGAATTCACAGAGACATCTTCTCTGGACTTCGGCTTCGACCTCATCAGACTATCCGGCGACTACCACATAGGACTATCCGATGCCTTCTCAGTAGCAACTCCAGAGAGCACCTCTCTGGACTTTGAAGTCCTGACTCGCCGGACTGTTTGGTGACTTCTTCTACTGAACTTGATTTTCGGTCTTCGTCTTCCTTTTCTCTGCTATCTTCAGTGCATTCTGAGGATCTAAAGAGCATTCACACCCTCTAACACTTGTATGATAAGAGACAAATGACCTTACCCCCTTAATAGTACCGACATTCTTATGGACTCTCTAGCTAGTATTTAGCCTTGGTCTTCTGATGCCCGAAAACTCCTCTTTTAGAGATTGTCTTTGTCATCCACCGAGAAAGTCCATTATGTTGATGTAGAATTAACGAGTTGGTACCTACAAACACAACTCTTAGCTATAGTGTTCATTCAGTCACTAAAATCAATTCATATTTTTTATGAGACTTTAAAGATAATGAAGCTAACACCCGGCATGAATTTGAACGGGCAAGACCCATGCTTGTGCCGTGCCAAATGGTTTGGGCTTAATTTGTGCCAGTCCATTTGTGCTGGCCCAGTTGCCCAGATCTACCCGTGAGAAAGCATTGTAGGTGCTCATGCATGCGACACGAGCAAGTTTCACAAAACTGTACTACTTCCACTCCAAAATACTCCCTCCGTTCCGGTAAAAGAGGACGTTTAGACATCATTTAGGATACCAAGGAGTAATTAAATAGAGCTAATTCTTCCATGTTTGCTCCTATTAAATATGGAGAACACTCTCTCGTAATCAATAGTCTACCTTAATTTTACCGGTTACTATCGCCTGTTTTGTTGCTATCGACCCTTGTTTGAGGAAAAAAATTGTGTCATCGATGCCACGTGACATTAAATCTTAACTTTAGTTTATATAATATTATGAGTACTAATTAGGTAATATTGATACCTGATGCTATGTAGCATTGATGTCACATAATTTTTTCTCTTGTTCGATTCTCAGCGGCCACCTATTTTTGTGTGGGATTTTTTTTTCAATTTTTTTTTTTTGCTTTGGCGCTCTCTCTTTCGAATGGCCTCTATTTCCGCATTGCTGCTCCCGCCGGCTGAAATCCCTGACGCGCGCGGCTGCTGGGCGACCCTTCGGCGATTAGCTATATATGCTCTTGAAATCATGAGTCTGGAGGCAGCCCAACGCTTCGTTGGCCAAACACGATCCCAATGGAGCCAGCGCTTGGATTCAAAGCTGATTTCGATCTCATTGAAACGCCGCCACTGGGAAGTCCAGTTTCCTTCTATCTTTACTTTCAATTACGTTCTCTTTTACTGCCAGTATTCTTCTTTCAACCAGAATTCAATTTATCCACAGAGCCAAATGATCACGGTTGGATTAACTTGAACTTCGAAGCTTCACAAGAGGACAGTCCAGTTTCGGGTTTCTTCTTAAAGAACTCGTTATTCAGGAATTTATCCACAGAGCCAAATGATTTCTCATTGCATGATCATCTATGTTTCCTACTACTTCTAGGTGTATTTGATTCCAATTTAGATCGTGGAGAAGATGATGTATAATTGGAGGGCAATGCAGGATTTGATTTGAGTTTGAAACCTCAAGTAAATGATGAATACTCCCTCTGTTCTTAGTCGCCATTGACTTTTAAAATCAACTTTAACCAGGGCGCCAAGTTACTCCCACAAGACGGCTGCCAGCGTTCGACTGACAGATGACGTGATGCGGGCGCGCGAACTGCTGCGTCCCCGATGCCGTCCGTTCAAATTCGAACCAACCGCCTGGATCAACTGATGATTGGGATTCCCAAACGGTCCGATCGCCCTCCACGTGGAGGCGCGAAGGCCGTCCGATTCCCGTGATGGTCACGGTGAGTCCGAATAAGGGAAAGCTTGCGAATGAAGCTTCCCACAATCAGCTAATCGACAGTCGTGGCCACTTGGCCAATTCAAACTTTCGAGCGCTGATCATGGCCGTCGGCCCAGGCACGATGCTGATCATGGACAGGGCCCGCGTCGAAGCGGCCCGCCCTAGGCATCTCTCTGAACGAAAGACCGAGAACGACCTTAGCCCGACCCCGACGGTCGAAACGACGCGTGCACGCAAACGAAACTCCCTGCGATCGACTGACCGACAGCCGAGGCCACTTGGCCAACTTGCACGATTGAGCGCTGATCATGGCTCACGCCCTAGGCGCGATGCTGATCATGGGCAGAGACCGCATCGAACCGACCCGTCCTAGATGTCTCACCGAACAAAAGACCGAGGGCGACCTCAGCTCGACTCCGACAGTCGAAACGACGTGTGGCGACTAAGCCCACGACCAGCCCCCCGGATCACCTCTGGGCTCAGGGGCTGGTCCCGTATAGTGCGTTCGTGCGCATCTTTGCGTTCAACCGTCAACGAGCGACGGTCCGCACAACGCTTCATCCCACGACCGACCCTTCGGAACGCTCGAGGGCTCGGGGGCTACGCCCAACGAGCGCGCTCGCGCGCCCTCGTAGGATCAGCCATCATCGAATGATGGTCGACGCGCGATCAGAATGAACTTCGGACACGACCAGCCAGCGTCGCCTCAACTGGAGGTCGCAAATGACGCTAGGCTCGGGGGCTACTGTTAGGATCATGTACCCCGGGTATTTGACGACCCGTACTTGCACACGTGGGCCAAGACCCCGAGGAGTCTAAGGGTCGGACGACGGCACACGAACGCGCAGTCCGACCCTCGAGGCGACGGTCTACGAAAGACAAGTCAGATGCGCTAAGACGCATGGTGACGCTGACCTCTGAGAGCCGACCCTCGGGGACCGACCCCTGGGGGTAGGTATGGCGTTATGTCGTATTTACTCCAGTGGCCAACCGCCAACCGTCTTGATGGGACGGGACAGGTTTCGCCACGACGACACTACAGCCGAAGTCACAGAGTCAGACGGGCCGCGGGAGTCAACGGACAAGACCCGCGGCACTGTGGCTGACACTACAGTGCCGGACATGCGCTACAGTACCCGCCGCTGCGTGTAACGCGACGGGCCACGCCTGAGCCTAGGCATAACGAATGATGGCGACGACAGTGGAGGACCCACCTGTCAGCGAAACAGCAGGATCGCGTAGGGCCCACCATCCTGTAACTCTGGACCACCCTATATAAAGGAGGCTCGGGGAGCCCGAGGAGCGATAGAAAGAACATCGAACATAGAAAAAGCCCAGAGCTTTTGCGCGTATCCGTTCACGCACAAGCAACCCCACGAATGCGTGCTTCGAGCATCCATGATCTAGGCACCGGATCCTCTCTCGAAGAGAGGATCCGACCCCTTGTACTCTCTTATCGAGATAAACCACCCCTTAGACGTAGGATATTACACCGTTCGAGGTGGCCTGAACTAGATAAAAATTCTCTTGAGTCTTCCGTAGACTAAGCCATATCGAATACGAAGGCACACCACTCCCACGATCGTATTTTGTACTGTGCCGGTGGTCAGAACACCGACGGGACTCACATGAAGATGTCGCTGATGGTATGTAATTTATTCATTCATGATCCTTTGTTCCATAGTAGTGGCTGCTATGTTTAGGTAGCTGATCGTCAGAACCAGTTTAACTGCTTGTAGGTGGATCTGAACAAAATTTGGAACCTGAGCAAAATGATGATCAAGATACAGACTAATCTCTGTAGAATAGTAGTGCTGATTCATGTTTACTAGCGTTGATTCATGTATGTTTGGTGGTTATTAGGGAGACCTAGTAGGAGGAAAGATATGACAGATGAATTGAGACAGCATGTTTATCAAACCTTGTTAGCTAAGAGCTGAAATGGAAACTTAGGAAAGGTTGTTACCAAGCAGGTTGCTGCACAGTTTGGAGTACATATTCGCACTATCCAGGGATTATGGAAAAAAGGGAAAGACAACCTCACTCAGGGCATTACAGTTGCTGTGGGCACAGGAAAGAATGGCAGGTCAGGCAGGAAGCCAACTCCACTAAATTTGGAAGCTTTGTGCAATGTGCCACTTAAGGACAGAATGAAATTGCAAGCTGTTAGTAAAATTATTAGTGCAGGCAAAAGCAAAATTGTTAAGTTTATGAGAAAGGGAGAATTTAGGCGCCATTCAAATACTATCAAACCTCATTTGACTGAGCAAAACATGAAGGCAAGGTTACAATGGTATGTTGATATGATAGATCCTGCAAGTGTGCTTGAAAATTCAATGTTTAAGGATCTGTTTGACCATATTTTCATCGATGAGAAATGGTTCTTTCTTACTAAAAAATCTGAACTACTTGCTTCCAGATGAAGATGATCCACATAGGACATGTAAAAATAGGAACTACATTCCCAAGCTTATGTTTTTATGTGTGTATGGTAGGCAAGATATGCAAATGGAGTTTGCATTTTTGATGAAAAAATTGGCTGTTTTCCTCTGATGACATATGATCATGCTAAAAGTAGTAGTGCCAACAGGCAGGCTGGGAGTTGGGTAGTTAAACCAATTACTTTCATCACTAGAGATATTTCTAGAGATTCATGATTGATAAGGTTTTGCCGGCTACTCAAGGGAAATGGCCAAGAGATGACATGAACAAGCCCATCTATATTGTGCAAGATAATGCACCATCACATTTGGAAAACAATGATCCAATTTTCTGTGAGGCTGCAAAGGAAGGAGGGTTTAATATTAATCTTATTTGTCAGCCAG
>BCLG01001558.1:88503-107028 GCA_001602295.1 Zoysia matrella | reverse complement strand
CCGGACGTCGCGCAGGTCGCCGCCGCCAGGGACCGGCCGTCCAGCCGGCGCAGCGCGCGCGCCAGCACGTCGGCGTGCAGGTCCTCGATCGTGGTCACCATCTCGCTCGCACCAGTCACTGTCCCTCTCTCTCTCTCTCTGTCCGAGTGAAACTCTGTTCTGGGGGCTTTCCGGTCCCGGTCGATGGTGGTGTCGCAGGAGGAGGCTTTACACATCCACCGATCCGACCAAGCCGAATATAAAAGCGCGCGAGCCGGAGAATGCAATTGCACAGTGGATAGAGTTCTCAGCTCCGGTCAAAGCAAATCTGTAGATCGCGGTCGTTATTGCTCCCTGGCGCCCCTGTTCCCGCAATTCCGTGCGGTGTCTTCGCTCCATTCGGCGGAGTCGCTCCGTTTCCCAGTTCTGCGCGCAATTTATCGCCGGTGGGGCGCCGGGGCTCAGGAGCGGAGCGCAGCCGTGGAGCGGTCGGTGGGCGTGCCGGGGGACACGGGTGGCCTTGCTGGCTCGCGCCGTGGTCGTGCGGCTGGACGCGTGGGTGGGCATGAGCGCGCTCGCCGCCTCCGTGCGGCCGTGCCTGTGACCAAGGACTCGTCCGTCTCCGCGCACGTACGCCCAGGTGCCGGGCCGCGTGGCTCGCGTGATTTCACCGTGCGGACGGGGACAGGCTGGTTGGGTGCGAGGGCCGTGCAGCCGTTGCCGAAGAAGCAGGGAGCGGTGGCGCCCGTCGGCTAGGTGTACGAATCTGTGGCGTCGCCGGCAGAAACGATAGCAGCCACTGGATCGGAGGGAGCAGTGATTGCGTTAGTAGGATATCGTTTTCGTGAAAGGGCGATGCTCATCAGTAGTTACGTCTGACGCACGGGGAGGAGGCTCGCATCTTGGAGGAGCACGTTTGGCTAGCTTCGTTTCGTACCGCCGTTCTACTTAAGCTTTCCAGTTAGGTAGTCGGAGATTTCCCCGTCCAAAGGCGAATTGATAGTAGCACCACCACCACCACCACCGCCACCACCATCGATTCTCGGCGCCGACGTGCCTGCCTGCACCGCTGCACCCTAACCCACACGACCAACGTGATGAATCTGGTGACGTTGGGACCACGCGGTCAGAGAGAGTTTCTCTGTCTCTCAGAGCAGGCATGGGCGCCGTGCCGTCTCCGTCAGGATCGCCAGACCCACTGAAGGAAGATTAGACTGATCAATCGTTGGTTAATCTGTCTGACAATAAAAACATTTCGTCAGGAGTCCAGCAAAACAGGAATGGGTTTCTCTGAGGACTTCCTTATCTAGGTGTCGCGACACTGTTGCCTTCATTAGTTTTCTGAATCTCCCTGCCCGGGACGATAATGGGTCGACCTCTTGATCTTGCATCAGGTACTGGGCATGGGCCACATTTTCTTCTACTCACTGTACAATACTAACCGATTATTTCAAGAATACTCCTACATTCACCCCATGACGAAGCCATTTTGCGCTAGTTTCTTCTTGTTTCCTGTTTGGAAACCATACTGATGCGTCTTGGTGTTGCTTGCGTTTTCAGCGGGGTTCAGTAACCTGCATGTTTCTACGGGCCGGCGCCGTGTTGAAGCGAGGCGTCTCCAGTTTGGCGGTCCCTTTCCGGCCACTCCGTCGCAACCGCCACTTGCATTTTCCCCGTGCACGCATCTCCCCGCATCATAGAGCGAGCTCTGCCACTGATCGAACAGAGACTGCCGCTTATCACGACTCACTTTTCTACCTGTTGGTAATGGAGCTGCTACAGGCTTAGCAGCCGTTGGAGTCGTGCATCCCTGCTTATTTTAGCAGCCTCCAGCCCCTGCTCTGCCAGTTAGCCGACGAGTTAGGGAAAGGGAGAGCTTTGACGCCTCCTCCATCACACGATCGATTGCTATCTCCATTGCTGACCTGAAAGCCTAACCCGTACCTCCCTCGCTCTTTAATTCCCTCTAATGTCACTGTCTTTCTGCTACTTAACAACTGTTACTAGATTGCGTGCGCTCACTCAGTGATTAACTTGTCGGGATCATGTACCTCGGGTATTTGACGATTCGTACGCGTATCTTGAGGGGTTTTGGGTCGAACGACGGCGCACGAACGCGCGATCCGACCTTCGAAGCGACGATCTACGAAAGTCAAAATATACGGTGACACCGACCTTCAAAAGACGACTCCTGAGGACAGACCCCAGCGGGTAGCTACGGTGTTATGTCGTATTTATTTCGGTGGCCAACCGCCAACCGTCCTGACGGAACGGGACGGATTCACCACGACGACACTTCAGCTGAAGCTACAGTAACAGACGGGCCGCGAGAGTCCACGGACAAAACCCGACGGCACTGTGGCCGACGCTACAGTACCAGACTGACGCTACAGTGCCGGACTGACGCTACAGTGACTGCCGCTGCGTGCGACGCGACGGGCCACGTCTTCGCATGGGCATAACGAACGATGACGACGCCAGTCGATAATCCACCGGTTAACAAGACAGTAGAACCACATAGGGCCCACCGTTTTGTAACCTCGGACCGCCCTATATATAAGAGGCCCGAATCCATTTTCGAAAGGTGAATTCGACCCTTTGTATTCTTTCACCGAGATAAATCATTCCTTAAACGTAGAGTATTACACCGTTCAAAATGGTTCAAACTAGGTAAAAAAAAATTTAAATCTTTATAGATTAAGTCATATCGAATACGAAAGCACACCGCTACCTCGATCGTATTTTGTACTGTGTCGGTGTCAGAACCCTGACACAACTCCTTCCTTTT
Source organism: Zoysia matrella (assembly GCA_001602295.1). Lineage (NCBI taxonomy): Eukaryota > Viridiplantae > Streptophyta > Magnoliopsida > Poales > Poaceae > Zoysia > Zoysia matrella. The sequence continues at coordinate 104,261 of BCLG01001558.1, read as the reverse complement.
CTGTCGATCACGGCGGCCGTTCTCGGAGTCTCTGTTGTCCTGTAAGGCGAGCGCTCAGCTCGGATACCTCCATTTCTGGAGTAAACCCAGGTCACCGTCGTTTCGCTGCAAAAAGACATGCGCTGATGCGCATAGAGCGGAATTTAGGTGGAAAATGGCGTCGTCGGCTGCAGGCATCGCGAGTGCGTAGCAGCTGTTTGCCATTCACGAGTCTGTCGAGAGGAGGCTCGATGGAGACAGCAGACAGCTTCCTTGAGCTCTGTTCTTCCGACTTCCGTGATAGAGTATGTAGATTTCCTGGACTGGTCCGTCGTCCGTGGCTTTCTCACCAAGAGAACGAGCTGCGCTCGAGAATGGATGAACATGGAACGAAACCGTGTGCCGCTTCGAGTTCGCTGGGTGGGTGCCAAGCACAGTGCGCTGATGACTGATGAGGTCGTAGCTTCGTCGGAGTTTGAGTTGAACTCTTGCACTCTGCTCCCTCCGTCGTTAAAATAAAATAAAATAATATTGTTTTGATTTTTACAATCAACTTTACTTATTTATCTTATTTAAAAAAATTACTCAAATATATAAAAATTTATGTTATAATTCAAATAACTCTAATTATAAATCAAATTATCTCAAAATTTATAAAATTTATAAAAAAATTTAAATAAAATAAATAATCAAAGTTAAATTTAAAAATCAACGACGACATCAATTATAAAACGAAGAGAGCAAGTTAGACCAGAAATTCTGGCCAAGGTCGTGGTTAAATTTCGGCACACGAACACAGAAGTATATCACACTTCCACGATCAAAGGATCATTGAAACAAACATTGCAGTAACATAATGGAAAATTGCATGTATTTTGGCCTAGCTTCTCGAGGTGGTCTATCTAAAAATAGCAGTGCCAGCGAGACACTAAAGAGAATGAATCTAAATGAATTAGGATCGAGGGAGTAACTAGAGGAAGCTAATCCTATCGGTACAAGGCAGACGAGCCGTTTTCTCGCCGCGCTCCCCGACTCCCACGTCGCTCCGCTCAGCCTCCGCAATGCGGTGCTCGCGTCCATAGCCCGCCACGCACAACTGGAAGACGCGCTCGCGGAGTTCAAACCCCTGCGCGGCGCGTCCCTCGACTCCTTCTCATTCCCTTCCCTCCTTGGCGCGTGCGCCTGCGTCCCCTGTCTCCACGCCGGATCTGCTCTGCACGCCGCTGCCATCCGCCTCGGCGCGGATGCTGACCTCTTCGTCCGCAAGGCGGTCATTCAGTTCTAGGGAGGTGCGGCGCCGCTAGCACGGCCAGGGCGCTTTTTGATTCAATCACCTTGCCCAATGAGGCTTCCTGGACCGCCATCATTGTGGCATACGTCAATAGTAGTGTCGCGGTGACATCACAGCTGCGAGAGAGCTGTTCGATGGAATGCCTCGCCGGAACTTGGTGCATTGGAATGCTGTGGTTGATGGGTATATGAAATGTGGGAACTTAGACGATGCAAGGAGGCTATTTGATGAAATCACTGAGAGAAATTCCACATCATACACTTTCATTGATAGTGTGGTATGCAAAGGAAGGGAACATAGAAACTGCAAGATCATTGTTTGATAAATGTGAGGACCGAGATGTGTTCTCATGGTCAACAATGATATCAGTTTATGTACAGAATGGTTTCCCTGGAGAGGCTTTGAAGACTTTTGATAAATTCCGAGACCAAGGCATACGCCAAGACGAGCTTCTTGTTATCGGTCTGATGTCAGCATGCTCTCAAATAGGTAGCATCACTTGGCAGAATGTGCTCAAAATTATATCACAAAGTATTCGATAGATATGAACAGCGTCCATGTGTTGGCTAGTCTGGTAAACATGAATTCAAAGTGTGGGAACTTGGAGAGGGCTGCCTGTCTCTGTAAGGTTACATCCCAATGATTTTCTTTGGGATTTCTTCTCTATAAGAATGGCTAAAAATAGTTGTTAGCTCGCCAAGCATAACACAACCCCACCTTTTCCCAGGCTTGGGACTGTCTATGTTGGGATAACATAGGAGAAGTTTGCGACTATCAAGTTTAGTTCCTCTAATTATAAAGAGGGGCCTATATTCATGCTCACCTTTGTTTTTGTTATCTGTCAGAACTGATACAATTGATCTGGTATTTCACTTCTGGAGAAGGGTTTGAAAACATGGCTCTGTTGATTAACTGCTATGCTCATGAAGTTTGGGGCTGACCAAAGAGCTCAAGGCTGACAATCTAATCGTGCTCCGCCTGCTATTGGTTTGGTGTGAGCTTATTTTGAACTGTAAACAAGCCTACATAGCCTGGAGCCAATCTTCCAAGCATAATTTGATAGAGCTGGAAGCCTGGAATAGTGTGGTTAAAAGGGTTGTAACTACTAGTAATTTTCCTGAACAAATATAGATATATCTTCAAAAATGTTGAGTGGAGCTCATTCTTTTTATACAAATTACTATATTGAAATATTGTTGCTCAGAGTCCTTGAAACTGAAGCTGGGCTTATTTAAGTTTTTATAGAAGTTTTTGTGATGTTTAACTGTCTATCTTCGTTTAGGCAGGCAGGCTCGCCCAGCATTTTATTTGCAGAAGTTTACACCTGGAGAATTTATTTTACAACTTAAAAGTCCAGCACGCCATGTTTTATTCATTATTGGTGCTTACATTTTATTTATCATTCCGTTTGCAGAAAGGTGCTTTCAAATGCTTCCACTGGAATACCTTTTGTTATACTCCTACTTGTTTGCTGGATTGGTACGACAATAACATGTCACACGCCGGTCCTCTCATCTTATGGTCTTAAAGAAAGTGATTGGACTTGTTCTATATGGATGCAGGTACCTTTCATGGCTCCTCTTCCTTGCGCTTCCATTTGCATACCAGCATACGAGGTACCTATATGAGATTTTGTGGTTCATCATCTTTTCTTTTTCTCAAAAACCCAGGAGATTTGCGTTTTATTTCATTAAGGAAAAGATTTGGTCCATCATCATCTCCACAATGTCAGAGGCCTTAAAAAAACAATGTCGGAGCCCATAGTATTTTTTGGGCTCTCTAAGGCCATGTTAATCGTTTTAATTAGAGATACATCGGATGAGACATGTGCATATATGCTTAATTTACTGGCTTAATGGAATTCATTGTTCTTTTGAAACGACATGGAGCTGATCTAGCTAGAAAATGGCTTTAAGAGTAAAGTTCACAATTTCACATGAATTAATGACTAGCCAGATTATGATTTGCTTTGCTTTATGGTATTTGATAATTGCTACACAGTTTATTATGGAAAAAATAAAATGTTGAGCGGCAGTTCAACTTGAAGAGATATGTGCATGAAAGGTTGTAGTACCATTAGTTAGTCATGAGGTTTTGATTATTAAAAGACATTACTACATAATAATATCTGTGTATTAGGGTAGTGCTTACATGTGCTACCTACAAATCTCGCCTAATAGCTACTCACCCACTAGCCCGTTGAACTCCTTCTATAGGTGTTGCATGATCCTTTCTTTATTGGTGTATGGATCTGTTAGGCCCCCGTTATGGTAGACAAACTTAACTTCATGTCGACCTGGGTATTAAACTTGCCCATGTATATTGATGAACTTCTCATTACTCATTAATGAATCACACTTTGATTTCAAACATTGGCCTTATCATAACAACAATTTAGGGGGTGTATAAATTCAGTTAAATCCTCTGCCTATCTGGTTGGTACATGCTAGATTCTTAATGAGATGTGTGCCTTAGCTTCGTGCAGGCATGAGCAGGAGTGTATGCGCATGTCATGGCACATGCCCACCATTACAATGTACGTACTGAATCCTGGAATGATACCCATTTAGAGTATCTTATCAGTAATTGGAGATATTGGGTAGCTAAATTTGTCCTGCATGATCTTTGTTAGGTGAGTGAACTGTGATTACCTCTGTCCGCAAGAACCACATTGTATCTCATACGGTTTCTCTAATTTGATCGACTATATTATATGATTTATTGCTTATGCTGTGTTGCTATCAATTATACAAGTTTAGAGTGATAAAATGGTCTGATTTGCTCAATAATTTCAAGTGTTCACCTACCGTTCCGATGATATTAGTCTTATGTTGTAACAGTGCTTTTGGGTTTACTTATACTATGCCTAACAAATAAGAGACAGAGTTTGGTATTTTATTCAGCATATAAGACAAGCACGTACAGTACTGGAACTGAAAAGATATTGAAAGATCTAGACTGGTCATAAGGGTTGACATTAGGACTATACTTTGAACTAATGATCGGTGTTATTGACGTTCAATTTTTTTGTGTACTTTATCGAAATTGGGCTACAATGTACATGGCAGTATCTTCAAGCCATTGGGTTAATGCTTTGTTCCCCCAAACAACTTGTCAGTTCTTGCACTAGTCTACTCCCTGTTTTTAAATGTTGTCACGAGCTAGTATAAATGTGTACTAGCCGGCAACAACATTTAAAAACGGAGGGAGTACTTCTTAGTTTGTACCAGCATTAAAATTGAAATTAAATTTGATGCCTGCACTCTTAGTCCACTATCTTCAAACTGACGTTAAACAAAGTCTCAAGAATAATGCATTGCTTTTGTTTGGAAGGGCACTTTGGATGCTTCATGCATTGCTACTTGGACGCGCTCGTGCGTGTGACAAGAGATTGGACATTTGACTCAAGCCTGTAACATTAATGGGCAGGATCTGTTTTCTTGTGGTTAGAATACGATGTTTAGCCTTAACTCAGTTTGAACCCCAGGTTATAGAGAGCTGCAACACATGAACCCCACGGTGTTGCAAGATTAAAATAATGGTATGATGTTCCCTTCGTGGGTGGGATGATCCATTTGTCTATTCTTCCAAAGCAATAGGGAAGAGGGATAAAACTAACGCAGACCGCTAGTAGTAAGATTATTCTCAGTTGCTTACGTTTGTAAAAATTTTCTTTCATTTGCAAAAATGTCTGTATTTGCTATACTGGCTATTTGTCATAATTTATATGTATTCTAGAACTGCATCAGTAATTGTCTAATTCACTTTTCTTGCTGCGTAACAGTCCTAGGATATACCAAATGATTTCAGCTTTATAAGAAGTGGTATACTTCATTAGATGCAGTTATCTGAACGTTACTTCAAATTCCTTGCTTAAGGCTCTTGAAACATCTTGCTATTTTTGCAGCTTATGTACATGAAGCAGCTTCAGAGTTATCAGAAAAACTACCAAGGCAAATTCTGGATGATGGTAAAATCTCTAAGCATTTATAAAAGTATTGTCTTACCTGTTGGTTTTTGTGGATTACCTCTAGTCTATCCTAATTTGCTTGAGATTAAAAAACTTTATTGTTGATGTAGTGACATGCATTATTTTCAAATTTTCTCGTAAACTAATCCCATGACACTACTATACTATTATGAAAATTAGAAGGCAAATAAGTGTTGTTGTATAAAGCTACAAAACACAACCTTCTCTCACGATGTGACGAGGCTATGCCGTCCAATTTCTTTAACGGCACTAGAGGGACATTACGAATTTGTACCGTAGGCACTACATATCCTAGCCACCTATAATCTAGATTTGTGAATGTAACTCAAATCGCGCTCCTTATCATGAAAGTATGGGCACCAGCATCAATAGCCATGTGGGCATCGTTTATCATTTTAGCTGCAGCAGAAACAGTTTGCTGACCAAAAGTTTTCACTGCAGTACATTTTTAGAACAAGGTTAAATTTGAAAAGGAATTTAAACTAAAACCTCAAGTGTGTACCAGCATCAATAGCCTAGAGTTTATCACTAAGTGACAGTACTCAGTGTCAGGTGCCAAAAGAAGAAACTACAATAAGAAGAACAGGAAAGATCACTCATGCCGGAGCCAGTTTTTTGTAATCTTCAAACAAGCGCCTTAGACACCTCGTGAATTTAAAGAAGGGCACATGGGTCTTTGGAGTCAAAACACCGACTAATCTCAATTTATACAGGCAAAAGGCATTTTAAATAATATCCTGTACTAAGTAAACTAGTGCCACAGTTGTGAGCCTCACATTAAGGTCAACCCTCACTTTGTCTCCGTAGTAGTGCTGAAGTTGCGTTCAACTCCGAACCTTCACCTGCAAATGTTAAACACATCAGCAATGAATCATGGCGAATGATGGCGAAATAATGTACAGTCTGCTATACCGAATTTAAGGGCCTCTTTGGAACGGAAAAATGTAGGAACAGAAAATCCATAATATTTGAGGTGGTGCGCTTCTCTGTTCCCATAGTAACTTTTCAAGAGGTTTGTGTTCTTAGTAGTAAGATTCTTATTGAACCGGGGTTGTATAGGAAACCAAGGCCAATACTTCTACCACCATTGGCTCTGGATCCCAAAACGATTCATTTCTGCATTTGCCCCAAAAGTGGCATTAATGCTAGGGTTAGTAATTCTATAGGAAAGGGGGGGGGGGGGGGGGGAATCTCCAGATGGCTCGATGTAGAGTAGCTGTAGCATTGACCAAACCCAATGCAACACACAAACCAAAACAACTTTAAGTGAGTTGTGTGCATCATCATTAACCAAGGTGAGATATGGAAGCAATCTTGGGGGATTACATCAGTGACTTCAGGAACAATGTAATCACTCTTTTCTTAATGAAAGGTGATCAAGTCACAAACTGGGATGCAATATGTCCAGAACACTAACAAGTCAACCCTCTAATTGAATAGTACTGGAGTACGTTATAGTATACTCCTATGCTGCCAGCTGCAATTCATATAAGGGTCCGCCCTTATGTGCATCAAACAAAGTGGCATTGATGCGTATGCTTATCTCTTCGTCATTGTATCAAGATGCGCACCAGGCAACGCATGGGTATGCAGGCATTGCCTCAGGCCATTTAAAGACCTAATTGCATATACTAGCTGCATGCTCCACCTATTCAAGAGACCCATTTATTCAGTTAACAGAATTGGCTCAAGATTCAAGTCCACTCAGTGCTCTTTTAACTATGCAGTGCACTGAGACAATTTACCCAATATATCTCATTACATTCATGCACACAACTAGTTGCAAAACCAGTTAAATGCCCATTAAATCTCAGTACAAGCTTCCAAAATTATAAATCACGGTACTACTGTCGACTGGAAATGACAAGGTTGCGAACAATGAGTTTCAACACTCAACTAAACGTACTCCAGCTAACCTCATCAATTTCCAGTACACGAGAAATAATAATTATCTGACAAGTCCAGCTAACCTCTTTTCATGTTCACCCCCAGTAGAATAATCCACCCGGCGTCAGTCATTTTGAAAACTTTAAAACACGATCAAGGTATCAATAGCTAGTTTCAACTCCTACCTAAACATGCAGTAAAAAGACTACATGTTCTAGAAAATACTGAATAACAATTACTTGACACTGCTCTAGCAAGTAAAAAAAAAATACCAGTTAAAATACCGATTACCATGTTAATTAAGCACCATATTCACAGACAATATTTCTTTTTTCTGCAAAAACAAAGAAAAACAAAACAAAATCTCAGCTGTAGACATGTATCCCAGCTCCAGTATACCTAATTCAGGTACGTGCCCCAGCAGTAGGGTCACCACAAAGCCTCTCACCTAGCACTTCTCTTCCACCCAACAAGTATCCAATCTTCCCCTTGCCACTCCCCAACCATGAATATGACAGGCAATAAAATGTATATAAATGTATTCCTGGAGACAGAGGGCACAAGTAAATGGGAGCGCACCCCTTGCTGTCACATTAAACAAAATCAATTGACCTCCAATCCTTCCTCCCATTCCCATCCTATAAATCCTTGCAATCTCTTAGACAACACCACCACCAAGAAACACTTCCCAGCATTCTGAAAAGCTCGGGCTTCTCTCCTTCCAGAGCCATTGCCTTCTTCTTCAACTGCACGCCTCCAGTCCAGACTCAGCGATCCCACGAAACAGTAAGCTCCCTTAATCATAGCTTAGATGTAATTCAGCCTCTAAGCCCCTCCAGAAGTCAGCAACGTGTTCTGAAGCGTTTATCAATCAGTTAATGAATTCATCGTTTGATGGATGCAGAGAGGTGAATTCAGATCCCAGGATGAGCCGCAGCAACAGGAAGCTGAGCTCTAGGGGAATCGACCTGAAGCTGAACCTCTCGCTGCCGGCAACAGGAGACTCCTCCAGCAGGGCGATGGCTGACGAGGAGTCGTCCCCGAGCTCGTGTCTCTCGTCGGAGAACGAGCACGGCCTGCAGTGGTCCAACAGCCCCGAGGCGACGTCCATGGTGTTAGCCGCCTGTCCGCGCTGTTTCATCTACGTCATGCTCCCCCAGGATGATCCGCGGTGCCCTCAGTGCAAGAGCCCCGTGCTCCTTGACTTCCTGCAGGGTAATAAAGAGAAGAGTAACAGCAATAGCAGCAGGAGGAGCAGGAGAGGATGAACAATGATGTTCTTCCATCTGGTGAAGCAACAGCATCGAGAAAAGGCGTTATGCGATGATGAAGTGCTAGGTCCAGTAGTTCCGTTCTCTGTCCATTTTGCGAAGTTAGCATGCACCCATGCGTCTGGATCACAATTTTGATATATCACTGATAAACTGCGGGTCCTCATTTTCTTCTTTGGTGGCCCTGAATGTAATTGTTGTCTTCAGACATAGGCAGGACCAGACTTCTTGTTTTTCTATTTCAAGGTAACAGAAAGTTTCACATGACCTGATATGTCAAATTAGGAGGTATTTCATTCTGATATCCATAGGACCTTTAATCATCAAGTTCCAGAGTATTGGATTCAAATTTGCACAATGTTTTGTATTAGAAAAGGTATGCAAAACCAACGCAAAGAAGAGGCATAACAGAGGAAGAGCAATCAACCCAGCAATGTGTTAGGAAGCTGTGAATCACCAGTTAGCTGAACTGACTGATTGGTGTTACTACTTCCACGTTGCAAATTGGAAGTTACTCCCTCTATTTTTTAATGGATGTCGTCGTTTATTTTTAAATTCAACTTTGACTATTTGTTTTATTAAAAAAATTAATAAATTTCATATATTTTGATATAATTTGATTTATCATTAGAGTTATTTGAATCACAATTTAAAATTTTTACACATTCGAACAAATTTTTTGAATAAGATGAATGGTCAAAGTTGATTATAAAAGTCAACGGCTACATCATTTTAAGAACGGAGAGAATATGCTTGAAACATTTGAAAAAACAACAGTGTGAAGCCGTTTAATAAATACTGGTTAATTTCAACAGCCTTCACGCTCCCTCTTCCAATAATACATACTCTCTCGGTTGTTTAATGGATGTCGCTATTGACTTCCAACATCAACTTTGATCATTCGTCTAATTAAAAAAATTAGTTTAAATATGTAAAATTTTAAATTGTGATTCAAATAACTTTCAAATTATAACAAAATATATAATATTTATTAAATTTTTTTAATAAGACGAATAGTCAAAATTAGAATTAAAAGTCAACCGCGACGATAATTAAAGAACGGAGAGAGTACATACTACTGTACACCGTACGTGGATTGTCTACCGAGTAATTTCAGTCACTATCTCTTTCCATTATACATAGGCTACTCAATGAATACCAAATAATTTCAGCAGCCATCATGCTACCCCTTCCTATTATAAATACACCACTGAGTGTATACTGATTAATTTCAGTCACTCATCTCTTCCCATTATTCATATGCCGCTCAATGAATACAGTACCAATTTATTCAGTCACTTCTGTTCTGCATACTCTGTGCAATGAATACCGATTACTTTCAGCATGCGCCATCAGTCTATCTCTTTCAAGTAAACGTGCAGTATGATGTGTTATACCTTCAGTCAATACTGCATTGATCAACTTTGTCAAGCCAATAGATTTAAGTTCTCTTGATAAAGACGTTTCATGTTAAGTCTAGATCACCACAATCGAAAGCGGCGACCAGCCATACAAGTTGGTTTGAATAGTATAGAAAGTTTGAATAGTATAGAAAACGCGAGAGAATATGAAAATAAATGTGCTTATATTGGTAGATATCTTTTAATTCATGTTGACTGAATGACTGGGAATAGAAAGGTTATAGCTTTCATATCATCGGTCAAAGAAAACAACAGTCTATAATATGGTCATGAAGTGAGAAGAGAACAGGAAAGGAAGGCTCAGTTATTCAAGCAGGACAAAAGAAAGAAAATGACAGGGAAAACGCAAGAATGAAACAAGAAACAATTCAAAAATCCTTGTTCGGGCCAACCTCAACTTAGACCTCGGATTCAATCAGATCGCGAAATTGCAGCCAAATCTAGGAGAAACGTGAGAACACTGTGCTAAAACTAGGTTTGTATCCTACCTCCGAAACAAACAAGAAATTGGACCTAAAATTCATCAAGAAAAGGGCCTATTAATCGGATTTTTCTTTCTTTTTTTCATTATTAGGCCTAATCGCCTACTTTCTGTTCCTTTCGAGAGGCCGCTTCGGAGTTGGGCTCGTTCAGCATAGCCTAGTCGAAGTAACGTATATTTGGCCCAACTAAGTTAGGCCATGACTCACAATAAATCCGAGGCAATTCTTGTATATAATTGGACCCATCTGATCTTCACTGTTTCCTAGTGCCAAATTTTCTGATTCTTTTTCCAGAATTTCTTTTTGCCACTGTCTAAGTGCTCACTTTTTAATGTGAGTAGGCCATTCCATAGCCAAGCTAGTTTATTTCTAAGAGTGATATTTATAAATTATAAGATATACTTTGTTCTAAGATATCCATAGCCCTCGATTTGTTTAGGCAACGCTGTCGGGTCGAAGGCTCACGCCACGCGCATCAAGCTATCGCGTTCTCTCTGTTCAGAAATAATTATAACTTAATATATAAATTTTCATAAATAATTATTATTTTTATTTTTAATATATTTTTCTCCCTTCACAATATATCTCAATCTCAATATCTTCTTTCATCATTTTTCACTTCTTAATTCTTGTACCAGAGCGAGAACACTAGTTACTAGTATTTCTGAACGGAGGGTTATAAAACTTGCTAACGTAACGCAAAGCATCCTAATCTACCATCATCGTTTGCATTTCCCAACGGTACACATGATCAATTCATCAAGCACTAAGCAGACTGGAAAAAATCATGCGCACATGCACGCGCGGTGTCGATCCTGTCGTCTCTCGTTTCTGGTCATCCATGGACCCTGGACCCGCGGCCGGCTCTAAATTCCAGCCATGGCGTCTCGATTTTGCCTGAGAACAGCGCGATCCATGGCGTCTCGAGCAATCCAGCGCTGCTCGAAGATGATGACCGGCGGGAATCCCAGGATCGATGGCAGTGTGCTTGCTGCTAATTAAGGTACGAGCTGGCTAGACGCGCAAGAGACAAGACACAAGTCAACGTTCGCGTGTCGCTGCTAACTCCATCCCATTATCCAGAGAGGTTTTCTATTATGATGAACTGTTGTGCTACAATATAACAGTGTCATTGTTAACTCGGACTGTCAGATTGGTAAATTTAATTCCTCATATTTGAATCTGCTTCCCGTGTTGTGGCACCATCAAATGAACAACCTATCCTCCATCAGTGATGAGTTTGATCAGTGAGTAAAGAAGATTACTACAGTTTTTTCCCTCACAAAATCAGAGTTTACCTATGTTTGAACTGCCTCAATTTCTATCAGAGAAACAACTGCCTGCTAATCCAAATTCAATTTAACTTCCAAATCACATGACTTAAAAAATTTTATAGCGGCACCACCCTCAATCATTGCTCATTAGCTACCAGCCCCTTTTCCAAAAGCACACCCGACCCGACAACAGGCAGACATGTGATTATTATTTTTTTCTCTTTCAACAAACCTATAACCCCTAACATGAACACAAGAACTAGCTACCAGCAGAAAGAGCACCGCCATTAGAAAACAAGAAGGTTGCATCCAAACGCAGCCAAAAACATGGAAAAAAGCTCTAATAAAGGCAGAATGTGCCGCTGCCATGGATGTTGGCATTTGTCGGATTATGACTGCCGGAGCCCTTGTCATCCTTTTGCCATCAGGCTTCAGGCCCCTGAAAGGAGCACTGCTGCTGCCCACATCTCGTGCCAGCGACTCGGGTGAACCTTAACAGTTGGATCCAAACCTATACCTTTGTCTGTTCCGAACGCAAAGCTTCTTTTCTCTGTGCGTCCAGGTGGTTGTAGGAGTATGTTCCAAATCAGTGGCAGCATCCTTTTCTTGTCCTGAGGAACAGGGCAAGCTCCACAGCAGACATCATGGCACATTATCAGGAGGATTCGTGGCTATTTTTCTGAAGAAAGATTCATGGCTATTTGCCCCCCTCCATCTGAGTCTTTCGTGTAACTAATATTCTCCAAGTGCCTGAAAATAGGGGTAAAGCCTGCATAGAACGACTTGGAAATGTCCCGATTATGGCGAGACAAACTGCAAGTTTTGTCCGCGTTCTGATCACCGGCATAGTAAATATATGATCGTGAGAGAGGTGTGCCTTTAAATTCGATATGACCTAGTCTAAGGAAGACTCAAAGAGATTTTTATCTGGTTCGAGCCACCTCGAACGGTGTAATACCCTACGTCCAAGGGGCGGATTATCTCGATGATAATATTACAAAGGCGGAGATCCTCTCTTCGCGAAAAGATCCGAAATGTGGGCAAGTGGGGGTGTTTGCTCGAAAGAATGCAAGGACCCTGGGCTCTAATGAAACTCGCGGTTTTGTCTTTCGTGTGTTTGTGGTTGTCGCTTCGCTGTTGTGGTGTGTTGCTACTCCGTGGTGATGTAGTGTTGCTCGTGTGTGTGCTCTATCGCTCCCCGGGCCTCCCTTTATATAGGAGAGGGCCCTGGGGTTATAAGTGGTGGGTCTCACATGATCCTGTCGTCTCGCCGACAGGTGGGCCCTTCCGTCGTTGTCGCCATCATTTCGCTTCGTCCAGGTATGGTCGTGACCCGTCGCGTCGTGCGCAGCGGCGGGTACTGTGATGCTCGTTCGTCGCTACTGTGCCGGCTATAGTGTTGTCATGTCTTGTCCAGCAGCCGTCGCAGCTTTCTGCTGAAGTGTCGCCTCAGTGAATCTCGTCCCGCCCCGTCAGAACGGATGGCAGTTGACCATCAGAGTAAATGTACCATAACGCGGTACCTACCCCCTAGGGGTCACTCCCTGGGGGTCGACCTTCGGAAGCCGCGGTCTTCGCGTGCCCGCGCGGCTAAGGCTTGACCACTGTAGATCACCGTTGGGGGGTCGGAACCCGTGGTCGTCCGACCTCTGACTCGGGGCCTTGTGCGTTCAAGCACGATTTGTCAGGTACCCGGGGTACATGATCCCGACAGTAGCCCCCGAGCTTGACGCCGTTTGCGACCTCTAGTTGAGGCGACATCAGGCTGGTTGTTCCCGAGGTTTGTTATGCTCCTACGGGCGTAGCCCCCGAGCATCAGGCTGGTTGTTCCCGAGGTTTGTTACGCTCCTACGGGCGTAGCCCCCGAGCCCTCGAGGGATCCGGAGGGTCGATCGTGGGTTGAAACGTTGCGTGGACCACTATTCGTTGACGGTTAATCCTACGGGGGCGCACGAGCGCGTCCGTAGGGCGTAGCCCCCGAGCCTTCGAGCGATCCGGAAGGTCGGTCGTGGGCTGAGACGTTGCGTGGACCACCATTTGTCGATGGTTAATCGTATCGAAATCGTTTCGCTGGCTCAGCCCCCGAGCCTAGAGGCGATCCGGGGAGCCGGCTGAGCATCGCGCCGACGGTGGAGGTCGGACCGAGGTCGGTCTTAATTTTTATACTCGGTAAGACACCTGGGAAGGGCCGGTTTCGACGCGGTCCCTGTCCGTAGTCGATGTCACGCCTAGGCCGAGGCCATGATCAGCGTTCGATTGTTTGGATTGGCCCGATGGCCTCGGCTATCGGTCAGCCGATCGTTAATGGTTTCGTTCTGCGTGCACGCATCGTTTCGACCATCGTGGTCGGGCCGAGGTCGTTCTCGATCTTTCGTTCGGTGAGACGCCTTGGTCGGACCGGTTCGATGCGGTTCTTGCCCATGATCAGCGTCGCACCTAGGCTTAGCCATGATCAGCGCTCGAACGTTCGATTTGGCCTGGTGGCCCCGGCTGTCGGTCAGCCGATCGTGAGGGGTTTCGTTCGGTCGCCTTCCTTTATTCGAATCTGCTGTTACGGTTACGGGGATCGGACGGCTTCCGTGCCTCCACGTGGAGGGCAATCGGACCGTTCAGAAATTTGAACCGCCGATCGATCCGAGCGGTTGATTTGAATTTGATCGAACGGTGACGAGGACGCGGCGGTTCGCGCGTCCGCGTCACGTCGCCTGCCAGTCGTGCTCTGGCAACCGTCTCGTCCGAGTAATTGTTATCGTCCTGTCCGCGGCGGAGGCGGCAAGGTGCGGCCTGGGCCCGCTCGTCAGCGGGTAGTGGGCGGACTGTTAGGGTGCACTACGGGGCGCGACCCTACGATCGAGCAGTTACTCCCCGACCGATTGTGGGAGGCGCACTAATTGCCCAGGCCTTTTAAAAGGAGGGGTGCGGTAACTTCGCGTTTTCACCCGGCTTCCTCGCTTTGTATTTCATCTTTCTGTCGCGCACAAGAGCTCGTTAGCTCTGCTTTCCGCCGTAGCGCCGTTAGGTCCGGCGATCGCCGTAGCTTCCGTTCGTGCTTTCGTCTTCGTCGCGCTCGTCGCTACCTGCAGAATATCTAAGTGGGAGCCATCGTGTGTCGACGATGATCTGCTCGAGAGGTAGAGCGTCGTTGGGATGGTCCCGCCAAAGGAGTCGGCGGGCTAGGTGGCTGGCTTCGGCCACGTCGTGGCGCGCCGCCGCCGGGAACGATCGTCAGCTTCCTGGCGTACCACGAGAGCGGGCTGGGGCTGTCGGACTCCAGCTTCTTCCGCGGGGTCCTCAATCAATACGGCGCCTGGCTTCACCAGCTGGCGCCGAACAGGATTCTTCACGCCGCCGTCTTCGTCACGCTCTGCGAAGCGTATTTGGGGATTCGGTCGAGCCTCCCGCTGTGGAGGTACTTCTTCCTCGCCAGTCTCCAGACGTCGAAGGAGACTGGGGTCGACCGTCGCGTCGGCGGCGTCAGCATCATGCTCCGGACTCGAGAGTCCCAGGAGTACATCGAGGTCGACCTGAAGACCTCGTTGAAAGGCTGGCGGAGATCGTGGTTCTACATCGACAACGCCGACCCTCAGCTCCCGGCTTTCGAAGACCTGGTGCCCCGAGCGACGAGGTCCTGGAAGTCGAAGCTCTCGGCGGCCGAGGTCGAAACGATCCGACCTCACCTGGAGACGATTCAGCGCCTCCGGGAGCAAGGACTGACCGGGACGACGGTCTTCGGCGTCGCCATGTGTCGCCGAATCATGCCGCTGCGCCGTCGAGTGCACAGCATCGGGGAATACGAGGAGCGGGACGACGCGATCTGCGAAGTCCGCGGCCGACCTCTCTCCGACAAAGGAGTCCTGGCCCAGACCTCGGCTGTCTTCAAGGACGTCAAGGGCGGCCTCAATCGGGGGCCGCGTCCCCTCGACAGGGACCATCGTCAGTTGGTAAGCGCAGGCTTTTCCGTTTCGGTAGTAGTAGTTTGTCGTTGCGTGAGACTAATTTCGGTGTCTTCCAGGGTCCGCCGGTGGCCGCGATCGCCACCAGGGCTGGGACCAGCTCCGCTGCGGTGCCGACTCAGCGAAGGGCCGAACCCATCTCCGCGACGGCGCCGAGGTCGAGGAGGACCGGCAGGAAGCGGAAGGCGAGGGCGGGCTTCCTGGACGAC
>BCLG01001558.1:70563-87869 GCA_001602295.1 Zoysia matrella | reverse complement strand
GCGGTTGGGGCGAGACAGCGGTCCGCGGAAGCCCGGAGCCCCCGGGCGTGAAGGCCACCGAGGGTGCTGCACTTCCAACGCCGGAGGCGGCCGAAATGGCGGACTCGTCCCCCTCGACCAACGCTGAAGAAGCAGAGGCGGCCGAAAAGGCGGACTCGTCCCCCTCGGCGGTCCAAATCCGGAACGAGCGCCTGCGGAAGAGTCTCAACCGGGCAGGGCCGGCCGTCGAGGTCGCCACAAAGGAGCGGGACGGTAAGGGTCGGCTCCTCCCTATTTGCTCTGGCTTTCTTCTGTTCCCTGCTAACGTTTTAGAATGCAGGATTAGCGGGAGAGGTTCAGATCCTGAGGGCGGCAGGTCTGAGCCTTATTGGGAAGTTGTACTCCGGAGTGCCGGACTCCGTTCCAGCGGGGGTCATCACGCACGCTCTGCAGCAGCTTTCGGGGGTCGTCTCCGACGTCGTGAGGAGGGCGCTGGAGGACGGGTCCTCGACAGCCTTGGCCCTGGTCCGTTTCTATTATCCGGACGCGGACCTCGGCAGGGTCGTCGAGGGCTTCGCGTCAGGCTCCTCGGACGAGCAGCTGGACGAGATCTCGGTGGAGATGCAGGAGCCGAGGGCGAAGGCCGTCGCCGACTTCAAGACGGAGGACTTGCTGCTCGAGTGATTCGGCCCGTTTCCCTATGTATAGGTCCGAATATGTAAAGTGTCAATGTATTAATAAAGAATATCGTTCAAATAATATTGTTCGAGAAACTTTTACGAGTTTGAATGTGAATTTCTGACCCTCCTTCACGTGCTGCGCTTGTTTTTCGCGCCCCCTTTGACGTCAATCAAACGAATGGGTCGAGTATAGCGCGTAGGGTCGGATGTCGGACTCGATACAGCCGTAGAGCGTCATCAGCTCCCGATTCGTAGATAGTTTACCCACAAGAAAGCTTGGAACGAAAAACGCGCGCGAAGTTTATCGTTTGAGGGTCACCCGCGAGCTTGGCGCGGATCGGGGATCCGACCCCGAGGAAACAAGACGACGAAAAGACGTAACGAGTTAACGGGGAGCGGCGCCCCGGCACAAAAAATCGATAAACGATCAGCGAAAAACGAGGTCGATCGTTTCGACACTGGCGAGGGTGGAGGTAAGTAGCCCCCGGGTGCGGGGTGTGGCCGGGACGGCCACGGCTCGCAACTCAAAACGAAAAAACGAGAGCAAAGTTACAAGAACTTAGCTGTTTTTATTAAGTGTAGAACCGTTAGAGGTTCTCGATATTCTATGGGTTCGCGAGTTCCCGACAGTCCTCAGTTGCTAGCTTGTAAGCATCGGACCTTAGGACATGCTTGATTACAAAGAGTCCCTCTCAAGAGGGCGACAATTTGTGCTGGTCGGCTTTCGTTTGCACCCTTCTCAACACAATGTCTCCGACGTTGAGCGCCCGACCTCTGACGCACCGAGCGTGCAGTCGTCGTAGACTCTGCTGGTACTTGACGGAGCGCAGGAGAGCGACCTCGCGCTCCTCTTGCAGCTGGTCGAGGCCGTCCTGCAGCGCGGCCTGCGATCTTTCTTCGTCGTAGGCTCGGACCCGCGGAGAGTCGTAGTCGAGGTCGGTCGACAGCATCGCTTCTGCTCCGAATGTCATGAAGAACAGCGTGAACCCGGTGGTTCTGTTGGGGGTCGTTACCTGGGCGCGTGTAAGTTCTTTGGAAATTGCCGACGAAAATTCGGCGCAGGTCGCTCCAGTCTTGGATGCAGCCATCGGGGAGATGTTCGAGCCACCCTCGGACTGAGTCGGTGAGGAAGAGCGACAAGTACTGGATGGCGAACAGGTCGTCCGCCCCTCTGGTCCTGCAGGCGAGGCGGTAATCCTCGAGCCAGTGGACGGGGTTCATCTCCCCGTTGTAGCGGCCGATGGTGGTCGAGGCGCGAAATCTCTGCGGGAATTTCGCGTGCCGGATGAGTGATCCGAACGCTCTGGGTCCGACCCCATCAGGACTCGGGCTCCTGGAGTCGAGAGAGCCGCATCGGTAGTAGCGGTCGTGGGAGCGTCTCCGCCGGGACTCGACGCGGAGCTCGCTCCTCGCTTGGCGTCTGGCGTCGATGGTGCCGCGGGCGTCATGGTTGGGGTCGAGTCACGGGAGGACCGACCCTGCGTGGTGTCGAGGGTTCCGTTCCTCGACTTGGCTGTCGTGCGCCGAGCTCCGCCGATCCTGGGACCGGCGGTTGCTTTTCGTCTCCGACTGCTGGTGTCGGAGGGACGCTTCTGGTCGTTGAAGCGGGTTGCCGAGGTAGAAGCGTACGCGGTCGTAAACTTCTCTCAGTGCTGGGTCCTCGGGAGCAGCGGTCTCGTTGAGGATGCACGCTGCCGCCGCAAGGTTCTCGAGCGGGGTATCGAAGGTTGGCGGCCCCCAGCTGCGAGCTGCTGGTAGGTGGACCGTCCTTGGGCTCGCGCCGCGTCGCTGGGTCCGGCTGTAGCTTTAACCCTAGGCTCGGGGCTGTCAGTGCGTCCCGGGGGCGGCCAGACATGGCCGGCGGCGTCCACCGTGGGGCGCAGGGACAGGTTGGCACCCGGCGGCGTGCTGCCAGGAGTTGCCGGTTCCGCACCCTTCGAGGCGTGGAGAGTGAAGCACTCGCTCGACGGGTCGTGCCTAGGATGAGGTGGCTCCGAGGCCACCAACGAGGGCGCCTCTCGCACGAAGCCTGGAGGCGGAGCTCGCCGCCTTCGTTCGCGATGAAGTCCATGCTCCCGAAGTGGAAAGCCTGTCCAAAGGGAAAAGTGGGGACTTGCCACGACTGACCGTCTTTGGAGACAGCGACCGTGAAGTCCCCGAAGCGGAGGCAGGAGACTGAAATGTCGCTCACGACGAAGTATGGGGCCATCGAAAAGACGAAACGAGAGCACACCAAAAGAGAGTGCCCCTTCCTGACGCGCCAACTGTCGGCGTTCTGACCACCGGCACAATAAATATACAATCGTGGAGAAGGTGTGTCTTCGAATTCGATGTAGCCTAGTCTAAGAAAGACTCAAAGAGATTTTTACCTGATTCGGGCCACCTCGAGCGGTGTAATACCTACTTTCAGGGGGCGGATTATCTCGATGATAATATTACAAAGGCGAAGATCATCTCTTCGCGGGAGGATCCGAAATGTGTACGAGTGGGGATGCTTGCTCGGAAGGATGCAAGTACCCTGGGCTCTAATGGAGCTCGCGGTTTTGTCTTTCGTGTGTTTGTGGCTGTCGCTTCGCTGTTGTGCTGTGTTGCTACTTCGTGGTGATGTAGTGTTGCTCGTGTGTGTGCTCTATCGCTCTCCGGGCCTCCTTTTATATAGGAGGGGGCTCTGAGGTTACAAGTGGTGGGTCTCACACGATCCTGCCGTCTTGCCGACAGGTGGGCCCTTCCGTCGTTGTCGCCATCATTTCGCTTCGTCCAGGCGTAGTCAGGACCCGTCGCGTCGTGCGCAGCGACAGGTACTGTGATGCTTGTCCGATGCTACTGTGCCGGCTACAGTGCTGTCATGTCTTGTCTAGCAGCCGTCGCAGCTTTCTGCTGGAGTGTCGCCGTGGTGAATCTCGTTCCGTCTGGTCAAAACGGATGGCAGTTGATCATCAGAGTAAATGTACCATCATAACGTGGTACCTAACTCCAGAGGTCGCTCCCCGGGGGTCGGCCTTCGGAGGTCGAGGTCTTCGTGTGCCCGCGCGGCTAAGGCGTGACCACCGTAGATCACCGTTGAAGGGTCGGAACCTGTGGTCGTCTGATCTCTGACTCGAGACCTTGTGCGTTCGAGCACGATCTGTTAGGTATTCGGGGTAAGTGATTTCGATAAGTTTGATGCGTTTTTTATCACCAACCTTAATCTGTACCATCTGTTGCATGCCTGATACAACTGCACGGGATGTACTTACAACTTCAGGCCGACCAAACGCCCTCACACGTGTACATCGCTCCGACTCGGCGCGAAGGACACGAGTAGTGCTCTTGAGCAACTTTTTAACCATGCCGCACGAACGGACAAGCTTTCCTCCTCAAAAGCCGCGGCAATGGCGAACCCTTGATTAATTAAGCGCGATCAAAGCCTGGGGGCTTCCGCCTTGAGAACGACGACACGCTCGCGCGCGCGTGGAGGCTGAGCTCGTCTCGAGGGAGCCGCGGCTGCCCGGGTACCGGCGCTGCGCCTGACGGCGAGGACCGGACAGGAGTGGCGACTACGCGTTGTTTATGCGCGAGCTCCGGGAACAGGTCAAGGCGAGGTGGGTTTTCTACTAAGACACGCGTTCAAATTTTGTCTCGGCGCCTGGTCCGACAGATCTGTGATCGCCTGGTGAATTGCTATTCGCTTCACGTTAATGTTCAGAGATGTTCGTTGCCTGGATGGATGAACATGGTGGTGGTGTACTTGAGCTTGAGTTTTGTTCAGAGGTGGATCGTGCATGTCCTGTTGCAAGGTTTCCCTTAACCTGAAAAAGTTCATGGCGAAGGACGGAGCGGAGCAGGACCATAAAGTGTGCGATGTGACTTCTTACACCTGCCTCCTTGCATTCAATCGATTGCAGATTGTGCCAGGCATCCTATAGATTTCTGCAGTTATTTTTCTACTACTCCTCCCCTGTTTCCTGAGATCAGAAAGAACAGTGAATTTCAGGTTGACAATGAATGTGATATTCAGGATGTGGCAGCGTAAAGGAAATCCACAGGGTGCACGGTATAGTAAATTCTACGTATAAAAAAAAAGGTGCAATTCGATCACAGGTCAAAATAGGAGAAAGTGCAGTCTACAACAGCTGCCGTCACAGCTGCTCGAGCAGAATTTATGATTTTTTTTTTGGTGTGGTTTCCTTCTGCTAGAAACAGCTACGGAATAGGAGTATAATTTATAAAGCAGCTTTTCCAAATAATAAAAAAATAAAATGCAAGGAAGCTGTTGCTCAAATACCCTAGCTTTCCAATCCCCACGACCACAGAGCAAAGAACATGATGAGCATAACGCAATCTTTGCAACAGACATGTTCATCCCAATGCAAAACTCACTAGCACTGTATGACTTTTTTTTTCTTGCGCGGGAGAAATCGTAATGTTCCTAAAAACTCCTGTGAACAGGACGAACGGCTAAAGGCAGAAATTTACTGTTTATAGTACAATATTTATAAATAGTAAAATGAAACAAGCACATCTCATTTTATCATACAAACAATATTACTGTATTTTTAGAGCAATAATAAAATGACTGCAAAAATGTTATGGTGTTAATTCCATCAACATGCGACCGAGAGGAAAAAAAATATATATGGGCCGTGGTACAAAATTGCATGTGTGTTGGTAATTGTCCAGAACAGCAAAAAAAAAGAAAAAAAATCATTCAATGGCAGTATTCAATTCTTTACTGAGAAGAACACGCCAACCTCTACAGTAATGAGCATGATGAACTCGCTCTCTTCCTCTCCAGCGCTCTCCTCCGCCGGTCCGCCCTATAAAGACACGCAGGCAAGCGAACCGAGCAGAGCGGTCAAGCTCCGCGCAATGCCTCCGTCCCTGCCTCCTCCCCACCCGCAACCCCACAAGCTCAAGAGGCGCCACCACCCCACCACCATGGCCAAGAAGGGTCTCTCCGCCATTCTCTACAAGCTCCGCGACGTGCACCGCTCGCCGCCGACGCCGCCCTCTCCCTCCCCGTCGACGCCTTCCGCGCACTACAGCCAGCGCTGCTACCCACCGTCCGCGTGGCCGTGGCCGTCGTGCGGGGCCCCGCGCACCAGCTCGTTCCGCGGGCGGCCGGACGAGAACGCCGCCGCCGCCGTGTTCCGGACGGTCAATTCCGTCTACGACACGTCCTCCGAGCACTTCCTGCGGCGCCGGTCGTCGTCCATGGACGACGACGCCTCGCGCATCGACCCGAGGTCACCGGCTTTGCCTGGGGAGGAGTCCGCGCAGGAGCAGGAGCAGGCGGGAGAGGAGGACGACAAGGAGAGGGCCGTCGTCCGCGGCTTGCGGTCGGAACGGCTGTTCTTCGAGCCGGCCGGAGCGGAATTCTTGCCCAAGCAGGTAACGCATTGCGCATGTCTTCCACTGTCTGACTGGAAGGCGCCAGTTCCAACTCGAGAAAGGTTTGAGCAGCCGGCGCCAGCGCAAGACGACAAGAATGAGGTGGCCGATGTGGCCTCCGTCAAAAACAGCGAGTCAGCAGCTACCGCCGACGAGGCGGCCGAGGCCCACGCCGCTGTCGTGAAAGACAGCGCGGTGGTGGTGACGGTGGAGTCCAAGGACCCCTACGGCGACTTCCGCACGTCGATGGCGGAGATGGTGGCGGCGCACGGGCTGCGGGACTGGGAGGCCCTGGAGGAGCTCCTGGCGTGGTACCTCAAGCTCAACGCCAAGGGCGTCCACGCGGTCATCGTGGGCGCCTTCATCGACCTGCTCATGAGCATGCAGGCCGCGTCCCCGCCGCCGAGGAGCCCGCCGTCGCAGTCGCCCTCGTCGTCGTGCATCACATTCGAGGAGTACTCGTCGGCGACCTTTGACGACGAAGATAAGAGCTGACGAGCTGGTTGTTTCCCTTTTTTTTTTTTCTTTGCGTTGTCTCATTCAGAGATGACAGTTTTTGTCAATGATTAGGGTGATGTGGAGGGGTGGAAGGTGAGGGATGGTTGTAACCGTGTACAGTTGCTACTAAACCTTGTTGATGCTGACCATTAGAGTAGATTAATGCCTGGATCACTAATTGATCAGATTTATTAAGATGCATGTTTGTCCATGTCCTTTCGCTGTCTGTCTCTTGTGTGTCATGAATTTTAAACTGAACAACAAACTCGTGCATTTTCGTCTGTGAAACTCTGGCTGTTAGCAGTTGAATTTGGTTGTTTTTCTTAACAATTTTCCTGGCTTTGGGCATGAATTGTCCCAAGTATTTGCAGCATGAAAATGCAGAGAAAGTTGAGTAAAACAATGTGAGAATTTATTTGTAGTGGCATCATATGGATTTAAGGCTTGGATGCACTGTTGGTGTGTTCTTCGATACAGTACTGATCATGCTGATTCACAGGTCAGAAACTCAAATATGATGAGATGCCTGCATTGCATCCACAGTAATGTGAATTGTCTTAGAAAATTGATACTACTAATCCCTCCGTTTTAAAATATAAACATTTTTAGTCAAAGTTAAATTTTTATCACTTTGATCACTAATAATATATAATTAATAATATTTTATTATATAAAAATTATATTTTTTTAGATTCATCATTAAATAAACTTTCATAAAATTATATTTTTATATAAAAAATATATAATTTTTTAGATATTATTAATAAAAATTAAAAGATTTTGACTTTATCCGAGCTTGGCTTGAGTAAATCATTGACGTCATTTCTATGTGGCTAGCCTAAGTAGATGTATGCCCATCATCAAATTTTTAGGAGTTTTGGTGCACGTACTCTTGAACAACATGTTAAGCGTCGATAAAGAGTCGGTCTTTTTTCCAAGTGGTAAGCGAAGCTGTTATCTGAATTGCCAGTGAGAAACCATGCACGTCGGCACCGTCCGTCCCTTTGAGTGCCTGGCTCGCCTTGAATGCGTGGAGCCAGCTAGCGTGCAGATTGCAGAGCTCCATGAATCTGTAGCCGCTGATCAGGGTTTGACAATCTCACAGGATATACTGTAGCACTCGAGTGACATTCTCGTGTTGACCGGTACTTTCTCTTCGGACCGACGCTTTATCGACGTGGCTTCGAGATTTTTGGAAAAATGGCATTTTTTTACTTTTAGAAATCAACAATTGATCATTCATATTAAATTATTTTATATAAAATAAATAATATTTTTTTTATTAATTTTTAATAAACTGAATGATTAAAATTAGATATCTTAAAATTTAGAATGATATTTATTTGAAGACAGAGAGAGCAGTAATCGTGTGGCTCCAAGATCAATGGTACATACACTTATTTGGGGATGGAGTAAGTAATCGTTCCTCTCATATATCAATTGTAGTATATTTTTGGATTTCATATTTGACTATTCATTTTATTTAACTTTTTTATAAATATAAAAACAAATTAATCAAGTTTAAAATCCCTTATAAAACTAATACAACAAAATAAATATAAAATTTTTATAATTTTTTTAAATAAGACAAAGAGTCAAACATAAAATCCAAAAGTAAAAAATGTCAAAAATTTAGGGACGAAGTTAGTAGTCAATATAGTTTCTAAACAATGATCAAAATCTCAATTTATCCTTCAACTTTTAAAAGATCTAATTAGTTCTTGAACTTCCAATAGTGGTCACATTCATCCCAAAATCACTTGTGGCTACCTACGAACATGTCATATGAACAGTGGATATGCCACATTAGGTTCAATTTTAGATTTCAAATTTGAAATTAATTTCTCTCAAACATATCATCATGTTCCTTAAATTTGATATAATGCAAAATTTTAAATGTGAAAATTTTATATACCATGTGAATATGTTTTGAATATTTGACATTAAGAGTCAATTTTGTTAAAATATGAAATGGTATATAAAAATGTAAAAGATATTTAAATACAAAATATGTTCAAATTATTGAATTCGAACATATATATCATATAAAATATTAAACTTTAAAACATAATATAAAAATATATCCATCTATGAATTTTATTGCACTAATTCTAAGAAATATGATGCTCCAAACGAATAAAAAAAATGTAATTATGGTTTGAGAGAAAAATTGATTTGAAATTTACAATATAAAATTGAAACAGGTCAGGTGCGTACGTGGCATACCACGTGTGAAGCCACGTTAAACCTGAGATAAAACTAAGCTAAAGGTTGAGGACTAAATTGGACGTTTTAAAAGTAGAATGATGAACACAGTTCATGGGCTACAATGAGTTTGATCCTTTGAATTTTACAGAAAAATTATAAGAAATAGGAAAGAATTGAGTCCTTAATGGTTGTGTTTTACGCTTGATTCATGATCGAGATCAACAAACATTGTGAGTAGGATCAGGAGCGGAAGAATCAAGAAACGGATCTTAAGAGATATTAGACTAGTTCGGACCCTACCTCTAGTATGGATGTGTGCATTTACGTGATAGCAAAGGGATTAGACTAGTTCGGACTTTACCTCTAGTATGGAAGAGTGGATGGACAGATTACATATACTCCCTCCAGTCTCATAAGAAATAATTCTTGACGTTTTGGAAAACGACATGGTCTTCAAAATGCATTTTGATTTTTATTTTTTCAATAAGCTTTTATTCAAAAGTGACATAGGTATACTTTTATGAAAGAGTATTTTGAGATAAATTTATTCATATAATATTCATATTTTCAAACTCAACCGATTTAAAATTATTTGTAATTTATATTTTTAATGTTTGACTCAAATATGTTTTAAAACGTCAAAAATTATGGAACTGAAGAGAATATGTAATTACAATTAATGCCGTAATAAATTTGGCAATGCTCCTCTAATCACACCCATGCTCCTTCAGTGCTGGTAACCGTCATATCCCTTACTCCCCACATTCCTTACTCCCCGCCTTGATTGTTGTGACGATGGGGTCATGGGTCGCACATGACAGTACTAAAATTCATACAGTATAATTAAGATTGCGATCGAAGAAAGAAACTTGACTATTACTGGAAATCACAGATCATATGTTACATGAGCTCCCAAAGGATTCATGATGGGAGGACATTTTCAGTCTTTCTAGCAACACAAAATGTCCTCACTCCAACTAAGGCACTCCTACCAACTTTGACACCTCTTGATTCTCCTTCACCTCACCACAATAATTCTGACCTCACTTTCAGTTGTGGTTGCTTTTATGTCACATCACACCAAATGGCGCAATTTGGTCCCTAAATTACTAGACGCCCTTTTCAAGCTTCTGTTCATCCAGTTCACTTTTCCCTTCAGTATATTCACAAATAATTCCTTAATCCGTTCCACCATGTGCCCTAACAAACCCTGCCCCAATATAATATTCTGATGGCCCATACGTCAATCACTGACCACATAACGCCCCTCGAGTTGATTGACTTGGGGAGGGTCAAACACGTAATCTCCCTCGCAGATCCTGCCTGACCGAGCAGTTTAGCTAGCCACCACCGGCCTTTCTCCTGTCTTTGTTGTCCGTGACTTGTCAGGTAAGCAAATCCAAGCCACCAGACAAAATAACTGGAGCTAGGCGGTTAGGCCATCTTCCTGCTTCCTGCGCGTCCAAGAACTCTCTCAGACATAGACGGGCCTCGACGCGGCCCCCTTCCCTTCCTCCCCTCGAGAAGAGAATTCGACGCTGGCTCAGGATGTCGACTGAATTGCTGACGAAATTCCTCACGTGAGTGCCGCCTCCATCCTTATGGTTTCGATCTTGCTTGCGATTTCCGTGGAATTTCGCGGTGCCGTGAGCCCGTGAGACGCCTCCCGCCTGTGTTTCTGGGAGGTGGAAGAGGAAGGCGGAGGCTGTGCTGAGCTTGTCGCCTCGTTCATCTGCTTCTTGTTTTTTGGCTGCAGGATGCTGTTCGGGTACGCGATGCCGGCGCTGGAGTGCTTCAAGTCGATCGAGCAGCGGCCCGGACGCGCCGATCAGCTCCGGTTCTGGTGCCAGTACTGGTAATGATTCAGAGAGCTTTGTCTCTGCGTAATCGATCAATTCTAGCTACCTGTGATTCGATTATCTGGTTGTTCGTGTTGGGATTTCGGAGCAGTCGACAGAATCGGATCTAGCCTTTAGCAAAAAGGTCTTGTCAATCCAAGAAAGGGGATTGGTTTTCTATCCCGTGGGTGAAGGCACGTGTATCAAAATTGCGTTTTTATTAGTAGCTTTCTGTAGAATTCAGTAGCAATTTCGTTTTTTTTCCCTCATGAAAAGAAGTAGTGAATTCTTATTCGCAATTTAGAGAGGCAAGATTCTCTTTTCATACCTGCTGGTGACTTTTTTTTTTTTTGGAAATAAGACCTGCTGGTGACTTGTTGGCTTTCTTATCCTCTGTTTTTGAGACATTGGTCAAGCGAAGTTTGACCTGTTTCAGCAATCTCTTGCAGGATCATTCTAGTCATCCTGGTTATGTTCGACGAAATCGCTGGAGCTCTGATTTCTAAGTAATCAGCAAAGCACTCATGTTCGAGCAGTAATCTTTTTGGTAGAGTATATTCCTTCAGAAAAAAAAAACCTTTTGTCTGACAATTCCTTCCATTTCGATCGCAGGATACCGATGTTCTACGAGCTCAAGCTCGCCTTCCTTGTGTACCTGTGGTATCCAAAGACAAGGGTACGCAGAAATACGAAGCTGTGCCTGTTGATACCTGCAAGACCTTGATCGATGTCTTAACGAAATTTTGTTGTGGTCTGTCTGATCCAGGGAACGGACATAGTTTACGAAACCTTTCTCCAGCCGCTGGTGATGCAGTACCAGCCCAGCATCGAGGCGAGGCTGCAGTACCTGCGCGCCAACGCCGGCGACATCCTCGTCTTCTACCTCAAGAACTTTACCGAGCGGGGATACGATCTCTTCCTCCGGGCGCTCGACTACGTCCGGTCGCAGGCTTCCAGAGGATCAAGAACAAGGGTAAACTTTGCCCTTACACCTGTCTCGTAACTGTATCTTCGGTGGTTAGCAGTTTCGCAGGCGTCTGGGAGTTACATGTTGCGACTGGTCTCTGTTGTTGGTACAGAGTTTCTTCTCGTTCCGAGGAGACCGGACGGAGAGGCCGAGCTTCGTGGACGACTACGGCGTCGGCGGCGGCGACCGGAGGGATGCGCCCAGGCACCGCCGACCCCGCGGTGGTTACTAAACAGGACAGGAGGGAATGATGATGATGATGATGATTTACATGACGTGTACAGATACTGAAAGGATTACTCGCGTTGATTTGAGTTAGGATCCGATGTTATATATTGTGTACTGAGTAGGATATTGATTTGGAAATTAGTAGATAGTACAAGCAAAATTTGTATAGGACTCGTGGAATCATGATTGAACTCCGATAAACCGTAGGTCATTTTTATTTTACTTCACATTTGCTCACCCTGTGTGCATTTTGCAGAAGGTTTTACTCTCATTGTCACTTTTGGAAATACAATTTTTTTTATTATTTTTATACATTTTTTATCGCGCGCGCACTCTCTCTCGTCAATGTTTTCCTATGCATCACTTATTCTAACCTCATGCTCCCTCCGTTCTTTAATTGATATCGTAGTTGACTTTTAAATTTTACATTGCCTATTTATTTTATTTTAAAAAATTTCTCAAATGAATAAAATTTTAAGTTGTGATTCAAATAACTCTAATAATAGATCAAATTATATCAAAATATATAAAATTTATCAAATTTTTTTGAATAAAACGAATGGTAAAAGTTGAATCTAAAAGCCAACGGCGATATCAATTAGAGGGAGTATATTATATGGCTTGATCTTAAGTTGACAGATAAATTAAAACAGAGGGTATTTAACTTTAGATTGCGTAAAAAAATCAATAGATTGGCCTACTGTTCACCTGTTGTCAGTTTTGCATACAATCGTATACATCATCCGTCCAATTTCAAATCTTTTCTAGAATTGGTTGGCTATGTTTTTTTATATTGTCTAGTTTAATCATTTTTAATAATATACTCTTCCGTTCGTTTTTTGATGTCGTTCCCGACATATCGCGAGCGCTTTTTTTTTATGTCGTCGTCCATTCAACCGAAACAGAGTTTCCTTTCTTACCCCTTCTCACCGCGTCTTCCCCAAAAGCGGCAGCTTTCTGGCTCTCCCCTATGCCCGTCGCGCCGCTTCACTTCGCCGCTAGCACCCAAATATGCAAAATCGTGCTGCCGCGCCACGCCATGCCTCTTCCCCAAAATCGTGGCTGCTTTCTCGCTCTCCGCCCCCATGCTGCGCTGCTTGATGCTCCTTGCGCCAGGTAGGGAAAATAAATCAGAAATCAGAAGAAATCATTACCTCGTGCGCCAGGTTGGGGACAAGGTTGTGCTTCGTGTTTCCCTTTCGCATGTCAGTCCAAAAAATCAGAAAATCATATTTCCCTTTTGAACTCAGAAATAAAAAATCAGAAATGTTGGGAACGGAGGCGGGCAGAAGAGCAGGTTGGTGGAGGTGGCCATGGCCGCAAGGGGTATGGTCTCGAGGTCGGCCGATCTGGCGGCGGCATGGGGACCCGAGTCACCCGATTGCGGCACAACGCGGTGGCTGCGGGATGATTCGTGCGATCAAGTCGTAGCGCGGCGAGATCTGAGGCTTGGAGCATGGGGGTCCAGGGGCGGCACTGTGTGGTGGCTCTGGGGCGCGCGCGGCACTACCGGGTGGTGGCGGCGAGTTCATGGTGGCTGTAGGGAGCACCGAGGAGCGGCGCAACGCGGTTGCCGTAGGCGCGGGGCCGAGCGCGCGATTGTGTGCTGGGGCAGCGATGTCAATTCATGCCTTTCTTAATCAAATCGGAGTGGTCGGAAACGACGTAAAAAAAGAATGGAGGGCGTATAAATTATATTTTTTTTACTATACGAGTATTGCTTATGTTAATAAACAATTAGCAAAGATAGAAATAAACACAGTCGATCAATTATAGAAATAAAGTTCAATGATTGGCCTAGCCTTGTCCATGCATTGTACAAGTAGGCTCCTTTGAACGCAAGATTTTTGTAAAAATTATAGAGAAATTTCACACAAATCAGTTTAATTTCACAGAAAAAATGCAAAAATAGTAAAAATTTCTTTCAATCAAAGGAGGCGGTAGGCGTTTGGCTCAAATCCAGTATGCATAGTACTCCAACCTAAGTATACTTATTTTCATGAGTTGGTATTGAGGTGCAAAATGGCTACTTCCTTCGGTATTATTACCACTGTGACATTTAACATTACCTGATCGTATGTTTGATTTAAAAAATTATGATAAATATTATAGTAGTTTGTTATAATTTGCTTCATTATTAAAGGTACTAAAATATGAATAATAATTTTACAAATTTAAATAAGTTTTTAAACAAAACAATGGTCAAAATGATATCTAAATCAATGGTAACAATATTTTGAAACGGAAGTGAGTAATTGTTTGACAGGTTTATCATAGTTAAACTAAGGAACAATGTTAACCCTCAAGCTACTATAAGTAAATTTTAAAATCGCAAGTGGCACGTTTCGTGTTAAAAAAGAAGCAGAGAGTACAAAGTTACAAATATAAAGACGCGACCCCACACGATCTAAAGCAAACAATAGATTACTCGCCGACAAGATGCGACCAATTGACAAAACCAACGCGGCTCTATAGCCTAGCTGAGTCTAACACCTTTCCTGCCACCATATGTGCTAAAGACTTATGCTGCGTGAAAACCCGATCATTACGTTCTAGCTAAATCGTCCAGAGAGTCAGAACAGTGAGAGTAAAAAAAAAAGGTTCTAACTTTAGGCCCCAGCTTGCGTGACCAGAACCACCAATCCACGATCCTATCATCAAGTTGGGGGGCACAAGATGTGCCGGCCACACGGCGGAGGCTGCTATAAGTACTATCTCCCTTCAGCTATTCTCTTAAAGCCCAGCACAGAAAATTTGTTCATCTGGCAACAGAGACAATATGAAAAAAATCGTAAATCTTTCCCATACAAAATACTTTAACTCAGACCTTCAGCCTAGTGGAAAATTGAGACAAAACACAATGAACACAGATACAAAAATGTTATACACTAAGTATTTTTCCAGGAACTTGGGTATTCATGGGAATACCTAGGCATTATTGCCGGTCCGCTGGATCACAGCAAACTAATTCAAGATTTATTAACAAACTACGTACAATATCCAAGTAATTGTGCAATTAAGAGCATGTTTGGATCTGATTGACTAATTGTTAGTCTGAACTAATAATTAATCGACTAATTATTAGTCCATTGGCTGTTTGGAGGAAAGACTAATTGTTAATCCATACTTCAATAAAATGTCTATTTTACCTCTGACTAATTATTAGTCTACATATGTTTAGATCAATGAATAATTGTTAGATCACAAATTGTATTTTTCGTCATGTATTTAAATTTTGTACAGTTTTTCTGCTATTTTCTCAAGTTTACTTTCGCGATTTATTTAACATAAATATACTATAATATAATCAGAGCAACATAATAAATCAATTAATTAAAAAAATAATTGAAAAAATTGGTCCATCATCTATCTAGTTATGACCATCAATTGAAAAAATAATACCAAAGAAGGACGAGGATGATATAGAGACAAGGCTTCATGTTTCCGATTCTGATCCGATAGTTTCATTGTTTCCGAGTTGGTTTCCGAAAATAAAAATTAAAGGCATTTTAAGTTTTTTATTGTATCCACTAATTGTTAGTCGAAATTAGTCTCTATTAGTCTCCTCCATTGACTAATTGAAAAACAATTAGTCCATGAAAGTAAAAATTAATCCCTCTATTAGTTTGTTCGTTTGAAGAAAATTAACTAATTTTTAGTTGACAAACAATTAGTCGGCCGGATTCAAACAGTCCCTAAGCATTAGCTTTTCCACAAGTATCTTATCAGACTAAAAATGCTACTATTACTCAATATGTCGACTAAACAATGATAAAACCCTAGCTGACCCCTCCAATACCTTGGGTCCACTCAGCTCGATGACTTTGTGCTGACTTGGTGACCACGAGGAGGTACGTAGAGCGAGTACCTAGCCAATGAGGCTTTAACCGCATCGGAAGGCGCACGCGAGAAAGCCAAGGCACGATCTCAAGAGCCGGCGCACGAAGCCGCCGCGGCGTGTCCCGCTGAGGACGTCGTCGAAGCTCACGTACCCCGGCGCCGTGTGGCACCGCTTCAAGACCATGCTACATTTTTCATCATCTGCCCGCGGCCCGTCGCCGCAGCACCCGCGCCGGACGATGCCACCACCAGCACCGTTGCTAAGCGACGAGTTCTTCGAGTAGAGTCGCCGCGCGCTGGCCGAGCGTGCGCCGCTGATCCCGCGCCCGCCGTTCTGGTGGTCGCCGCCGCCGGCGCCGTCGTCATGGTAGCCCTGGCTCAGGAGCTGCTGGCAGGAGATTGGCGCCGACGCCATCGGAGAGGCAGAGAGGTGACGCGCGAGGAGGCCGCGAATCTAGTTTGGTTGTTGCAATTATGGTGACTCTGATTAGGAAGGTTGTTATACTGGTTTACAATTTAAAAGCCACGCGGTGAGTTCTTATCGAAGCTAGACTGCACCATGGGCGTCTGCAATGGGCCTGATCTGGCCCAGCTCGGGTTTGTCATGGGCCGGTGTCTAACGGACTCAAATCCTCTCGCCCGTAGGGAATAATGCAGATATGCACGGAGAATTTAAATAGAATTCGCCGAACAGTAAATTTCAGATGAGCTGTAACATATTTTACTGTACCCATACGGATCTGAAAATGTTCAGGCAATAGTTACTGTAGCAGACACGCTACAATAAACTCTATGTGATAATACAGAGAATTCGAAGCTGGTGTCTAACAATATGCTTCTTTGTTTTCGCAGAGATCGGGGTGCGGCCGTGCGGGCCTGCGGCCACGGGATGGGATATAGGTCACGCTCACGTCACGTAAATGCTACTACAGCGGTTCAGCAGCCTGGTCCACCACACGCACAGCAATGCAACGGCAGTTATTAGATGGCGGCATTCAAAAGATTCCGGACGGGCTTAACCCCGAGGCACTGCGAACATGTCGGATGCTTGCAACAGGCAAGCAAAATACTCCAGCCTGCAGCTGCCACCATGAGATTCCTCAGCTCAAATTAGCAGGCAGAATCTGCACACGCCCGCTGACGGGTGGGGACGCGCCAACTCGAGGCGTGGACACGGCGGCAGCAGCATGCACCTGCCTTGCTCCCGGTCCACACCTCCCCACAGTTGTTGAGTCACGGGAACGAACGCCGCCCACGCCAAGACCTGCCTCGCGGTTCGCCCGCCGCTGCTCCCGCGGTTCACCTGATTCCAGTAATTATAAGTCCACTCCGTGGCCACCCGCTATATCGCGTCACGAATCCCCGGCCTGGCGGGTTTCGTTCGGTCGCTCTCGCCTCGTCCTTGTACATCGAGCTGCCCACCGCACAGTGACAGTCTCACTAGCTCAGGATCCACCCCGATGAAGGGCATGGACGGGGTGGGGCCGATGGCGCCGGCGCCGCCGCACGGTGGCCACGAGCTGCCGCCACACGGAAAATCCTCGGCCTCGGCGTCGGGGCACGCGGCGGCGTCGATGACGACGACGCAGATGTCCTTGTTCTGGGGCGACCGCGCGGTGGTGCTGTTCGCGGGGTGGCCCGGCGAGCGCGGCGCGGGCGCGTACGTCCTCTGCCTCGTCTTCGTGGCGGGCCTCGCCG
>BCLG01001558.1:51230-70460 GCA_001602295.1 Zoysia matrella | reverse complement strand
GGTTCCTCCTCGCGCGCAGCAGGGTGCACACGGCCGCCGCGAGGGGGACCGGGACGGGGAGCGCCGCCGCCGCCGCCGACCCGGACCGCGAGCAGCACGGTGGCGTACGGCACGCGGACGGGTCCAAGGCCTAGCTAGTAGGAAGCGAGTCACAACGCAGTTGGGTTAAAAAATTTGCTCGTGTTCGTCACTTTGTTGTTGTCCTGTGTTTGGTAGGCTCTGGAATTCTGTCCCTGACTGGCCTTTGTGTTGCGGATTATCAGTTTATCTTCTTGTTAAAGGAAATTCTCGACCGATTAAAGTACTCTGTATTGTATTAGGGGGGGAACAAGATTTTTTTTTCCAGATGAGACGCTTGTCTGCCACTCTGTCCTCTGTGTGAACGGATGAAAAGAGATGCTTTTGAACTGTGCGACAGGCCTGGTAACAGTAAAATTGCAACGGGCCTTGAAAGTTTCGGCCCAACGCGACGCAGCCCGCAGCAGAAATCGGCGGTTTCGCGTGATACCCACATCAGTGGGTCTCGGCCTGAGACACACAAATTCGTGCGATTCCAAGCGGTAACTGGTGAAGTGGACCCCGAGAGCCTCGTTTTTCACAAATCTAAGCCCAGTCCAGCAAGGCCTGCTCGAACTGTACGTGCGTGTGTTCGGCCCAAACGCACCTTCACAGAGGCCCAGCCGACCCTGTCTGCGCTGCTGCTGTTTCTGCTTCAGCGCGCCGGAGCGCGCGCCGCAGGAGCATCAAATTACATAAGCTTTTCCGCAGATAATGCCACTTACGCGCTTTTTAGCGTCCCTCTCGCTGAGCTTTAGAAAGCTGCCTCTGCCTGCAGGGTTAGACAGAGGAGCACAACGCGCGCTTAGTTCCTCTTCCTCGGCGCGCCACTGCCCGCCCCTTCTTTGCCTTGCACAGATCCACCACTCCTCCTACCTAGCTCACAAGGAACCTAACTGCCGCCGCTTCGATTTGGTAGCCAGAGAAAGAGAGAAAAGAAGGGCTTGCATCGATTAGGGTTCTTTTCTGCTTTCGTCTTTGCAGCATTGCTCTCTCTCTCTCTCTCTCTCCTCTCTCACCCCTCTCCGTTCTCTGGTGGTCGTTCCTCAAACTGCGCATATATACTTTCCTCTCCTTGGAGAGCGCTCCTTTTGGGGCGAATGGCTTTGTGATGATTAGGGCTGGGCCTTTTGCTTCCCCTTTCGGGCCATATGCTACCACCAAAGATTTCTTTGACTGTGACCACTACCTCTCTCAGATCAGGACTAGTTTGAAAGGATCTTGCATATATACGCTGATCAGATTCAGAGCTCGCACTCTACGGACACTACGCCATCCGGAATCCGAGAAAGAAGGCTGCCGCCGGCCGGGCCAGCCCTCTGCGGCAGTTCGTGGTGCCATGCATCCACTTGATCAGAAAGAAACACTCTAGCCACGCACTAAATTCATGAAACCACGAAGAACAACCTGTGCTCTCCATGAGAGGAACGTACTCATGTGAGTACTAACTGCTGCTCTCTGGAGTAGGATTAGCTCACAAGTGACAGTGAGCTCTGTGGAGACGACGATGATTGAGCAATGACGGGAGATCTCTTGGGATGGAAGAGGCGTGAGGGTGAAGCCGCGCGTTCCTGATCTGACCGATCGATCGATCGTAAGCTCCGGGTCAGTAGCTACCGGTTAACCGACCCCTTTTCTCCGTTCGTATCCCCATAAAGAGCAATGTTTCCAGCAGCGCAACTTTTGATGCAAACACATACTAGAGTATGTACAGTAATGACCGGTCAATGATCCTGTAAACCTCGCTTTGTTTACATGTGCGCTTTAGCTTTTCGTTCCCTGACTGATCGATACTCCGGATCGTACCAGCAGCAGCACCCATATTTAACACTGCTCCGAGGATTTCTGGCACCTTGGGTTGGGGCGTTACCATATGCTACCTTATGTGTATCTACCGAAATATATATGCATATGTTATGACTCTTGATCATCAAATGAGCTACTACATCTTATATAGTACTCCAGTAGTTTTCAATTTGTTTTCTCGTTAGTGTGGCACTGAAACCTTAGAAGTTGCCTAAACATTGTGAAATGTGTCAACTTCTGGTTCTAGTTATTACTAAGTGAGAGCTTTTTCAGGAGCAGAAATTGATGCTGAAAAAGCCCCTACTTTGCTGAACATCATGAGGCTGTTTAATCAATTTCTGAGCTAGCTCCTACTACAGCTAATTGTGTGATGCTAGCTAATCTCTGCCATGCATGATGCATTCACACACATACACACAGAGCGTAAGGGGGAACGCTTTATTCCTTATACTTTGATGAGTCCAGGGAGAAAGAGGCCGTACACAGTTCCCGATTCTTTTAGGGCACAAAAGACCTCTCTCTCGCAGAAAAAGAAAACCAATTTAAATGGGGCCCCTCAAAAGATGAGAGGTCGCTGCAGGCCACATCAGATCGATCAGATCCTATCGATCGATCACATAAAGCATCGTATGTTGTATCACCATCATTGCATGATCAGTCCCATACCCTGTTCTTAACGTGACTGATTGTATGTATAATACACGTTATGATCTTTTTTGTCAGAAATTGCAACAACTTCGACTTGTTAGTGTAGTGGCTATATGTTCACAGGTACTAATATTTTTTAGAAAGAAAATAGAGTGGAAGCTTCAGGGTATATAATTCCTATTGTTTGTTAACTGTATTGGGTTCTGGATATATGCAACATCGCTGCATTATTCTACTATGTTTTTTTTAAGTGCCTTTTGTCGGGAAAGTCATGCCGTGTCTGAACTCTAAATGTTAAAGCAAAGGCGTAAAAAATGGATAAATTCTCACATGAACTATATAGTTGTTAGAAAGATATCCGGTGTCATTGTCGAATCCCAATGAAACAAGCCCAAATTTGCAATTGTCTCCCCTTATAGCAGCCTAACGTGACACTTCCAATTTGAAATTTTAGTCACCGAATTGCATTAAGACTGAAAGCGGATTAATATCGTTCCATGACCTGTGCGCCGTGTTATACATTTTATGTTGCTTGTTACTCCTAATTCTCTACAAAGAAACGTAGAGGCCATGATGATGGATTTCTTGTGGTTTGTGCTGGACTGATAGTCCCTGCTGATCGATTGCTTTTGGACGTGATTGGAAATGGACATGCTAGCTACGACATGTTGAAATACGCGTAGATCGTATCTCTTCGATCTGTAAACTTCACTGTGCCTTTGTATGCGGAGCCATCTCGAACAACGCATGGACTGTTCCAATGATCAGTGCACATTCGTCACCTGTTCAAATCCTTCCGGCTGATGAGGTTCGAAATTCTATGTTCGCCTTTGCTCACTTTGATGCGCCCATGCATAAAATTTAGCTCTTGATGCACTGGGTCATTCTTTAGAGGCAGCAGATCACATGCAAAAATCTGGTCGCAAAGATACAGCAGTTGATACTACTCCACTGCACTACTACTGTTTATCGTGTATGCGTCCATATGATCTGCTTTCTGACGGTCATATGTAGACTGAGATCGTGGTATACTAGTATCTTTTTTGAGAGAGGGAGAGAGGAAAGCTGAGGTGCCTTTGTATCTGCTTTGTCATCACATGCATTGTACCCGTATCGCTCTCCTTTCCTTTTTCCCACCACAAAATCCACTTTGGAATTAAAAAAAAACATGAGTAAAGAACAACCCAGCAGCCCTCCCTAACAAGAAAAGCACAAATCCACACACCGATATCCATCCTTCACCTCAATACCTCAGCCCTGCTATAAAGATGAACACTAACCAACATGAAAAGCAGCAGCACCACATCCACCACCGGCAGGTGCAGCGACCCCCTTCTATATCTACGCGGACACCTGATAGATTTCACCCTCCTCACCACCACTGCAACCACCACCGGTACGGTGCTGCGTCAGGTTGATCGATCTCGCCACGGCTGGTTTGCTGCTAGCTAGCTATAGGTGGTGCGGTGAGAGAGAGTTGAGATGAGGGCCGGGGGTTGCACGGTGCAGCAGTCGCTGACGGAGGACGCGGCGACGGTGGTGAAGCAGGCGGTGAGCCTCGCGCGGCGGCGCGGGAACGCGCAGGTGACGCCGCTGCACGTGGCGAGCGCGATGCTGGCCGGGCCGGGGGGCCTGCTGCGCGCGGCGTGCCTCCGGTCGCACTCCCACCCGCTCCAGTGCAAGGCGCTGGAACTCTGCTTCAACGTCGCGCTCAACCGCCTCCCCGCGTCGGCGGCGGTCGCCTCGTCGCCGCTGCTCGGCGGGCACGGCCACGGCCACGTCCACCACCACCACTACTACCCGCCGTCGCTGTCCAACGCGCTCGTCGCGGCGTTCAAGCGCGCGCAGGCGCACCAGCGGCGCTGCTCCGTGGACAGCCAGCAGCAGCCGGTGCTCGCCGTCAAGATCGAGCTGGAGCAGCTCGTCGTCTCCATCCTCGACGACCCCAGCGTCAGCCGCGTCATGCGCGAGGCCGGCTTCTCCAGCACCCAGGTCAAGGCCAACGTCGAGCAGGCCGTGTGCAGCACCGAAACCACAGCGGCCACCGCTCCTAAACCGAACCCTAACCCTAGCAGCACTGCCACCGCAACTCCACCTACAGAAACAAAGGCCAAGCGCCCACTTGACCACGTCCGCGACGAAGACGTCGCCGCCATCCTGGACTGCTTGGCCACCCAGAGAAAGAAGAGGGTTGTTGTGGTAGCCGAGAGCACTGCCACGGCCGAGGCCTTGGCATGCGCGGTCATCGACAAGATCAAGAGAGCCGAGGTGAAGCACGACGCGCTGCGTGGCGCGCAGGTCGTCAGCCTCCGCGTTTCCTCGTTCCGGGACAAGCCAAGGGAGGAGGTGGAGAGGCGGCTCGGCGAGCTGAGGTGCCTTGCCAGGGGCAGCAGGGGGCCGGTGCTGCTCGTCGTGGAGGACCTCAAGTGGGCGGCCGAGTTCTGGGCCGGCCACGTCCAGAGCGGGAGGAGAGGGCACTACTGCTCCGTCGAGCACGTCGTCACCGAGGTGCGCGCCCTGGCGGGAGCCGACGGCCGCGACCACGGCCTGTGCTGGCTGCTCGGGTTCAGGACGTACCAGGCCTACACGAAGCACCGGGCTGGGCAGCAGTCGCTGGAGAGCCTGTGGGGGCTCCAGACGCTCACCGTGCCCGCCGGCAGCCTCGCGTTGAGCCTCGCCTGCGCCTTCGACGACAGGTAAACCCGGCTGTCCTGAACAGTATAGTGCAATGAAAAGTTGTCAAGTTTTCCGGTTCAGTGCGTCACGTCAGGTGTAGTGAAGGAATCCACCCGAAGTGAAATGTCCCTGACCATTCGTAACTGAGCTAGTTGTAGCGATAGCGTCGATGTGTCACCCCTGCATTGCGCAATGCGCTCAGCCCTTTGCTCTTTTGCCGACCATGAATGTGAGTGAAAGCTTGCATCTCTTTTGCGTGCTTTGTGGGCAAAAGCTTTAACTAGCCTTCACATTCCCTCTTTTGCTTTTCATGCTTATTGACAGTTTTAAAATTTTGAATAACATTTTAAATTTGAACACCAAAAAGTTCAGAACCTTGTTTACATATATTATTCATATAATTAATGTGTTACTTATTTCGGTACGATTATTTTCAATGTCACTATTATGCATGGTTGCACAATAGGCCTGGTAACAGGCCAACACAAATGAACTAATTATGATGGAGCCTGATAATAAGAGCCGATTTAGTTTGTCAAAGAGTAGGATGAGCATTTTTACCACCCCTATGGCTATGCACGGTAGACGGTACACCGGCAAAGAGGTGGATGATTTTATGCACATGTCGACGCGGTGAGGTGACCGTGGAATCTTATTCCGTTTGTTCTTTCTGCAGTGCTCTAGACACGGTCAATCAGTCCATGAAAGCGAGCCCTGACGCGGATGGGAACGGACCGGTGTCTTGCTGGCCACTTTTGGGCGGCAACCAGCTGCTCCCCAGATGCTGCGGCGATTGCTCTGCCGCTAGGATTGACACGAAGGCAGCAGTGCCGCGCCCGTTCGTCTCGTCGACGTCGAGCCTCCCTTCGTGGCTTCAGCATTGCCGTGGCCAGGTACTACTTTCGAATATAACGCTCATCATTATGTAGTACGATGAATGAAGCATGATGATATAATGATATTAAATAATCCTACTTTGCACAAGTTCTAATTAGTCGTCACAAGTCATACGTATCTGAAATTTGTTGTGGCACTTTATAGGAGACGTCTACGCATCTCACGGACCTTGGCAAGACAGCATGGAGCTCCATCTGCAGCAAACCGTCGCAACGGATGACGCTGCACTTCTCCGCGCCGGTGTCTCCCGCCTCCTCCGTCTCCTCCTACGAGCACGGACAAGTACACCAGCTGCACCACCAGCCTCGCCACTCATGGCTCCTCGCGGACCTCGAGGCCACGCACCCGTGGAAGCCCAAGCGCGAGACAAGCGGGAAGTCCAAGTCAAACGACTCGGGCCCTTCCATCGGCTCCGTGGAGGTGGAGTGCCGTACGAGTGCCAGGTTCAAGGAGCTCAACGCCGCGAACCTGAAGGCTCTCTGTGGAGCCCTGGAGAAGGAGGTGCCGTGGCAGAAGGAGATCGTCCCGGAGATCGCGAGCGCCGTCCTCCAGTGCCGTTCCGGGATCGCCAAGAGGCGCGACAAGTCAAGGTCCACGGACGCCAAGGAGGAGACGTGGATGTTCTTCCTCGGCGGCGACGCCCAGGGCAAGGAGAAGGTGGCGAGGGAGCTCGCGAACCTCGTCTTCCGGTCGCGGAACAGCTTGCTGTCCATCCGACTCGGTGCCGCCGCCGCCGCCGCCTCGCCGTCCGCCTCCGGGTCCTCCGACGAGGAGCACCGGAGCAAGCGGCCACGGACACCGTCACCTGCGGCGGGCGGCAAGCTGGCGTACCTAGAACGGCTCTACGATGCTGTCTCCGAGAACCCTCACCGCGTCATTGTCGTGGACGACGTCGCTCAGATCGACCGGGACTGCGAGCTCCGCATCAAGGAGGCGATCGAGAGCGGGGTGGTGCGAAACCGCAACGGTGAGGAGGCCGGCTTGGGTGACGCCATCATCATCCTGAGCTGCGAGAACTTCGAAGCCAGGTCTAGAGCTTGCTCGCCGCCGCCGAACAAGCAGATGAAGGTAGAGATCGGGGAGGCCAAGGAAGAGCAGAAAAGTGACCATGAACATGATGAGGTTGGCTCGTCGTCCACCCCTTCTTGCTTTGATTTGAACGTCAATGTGGAGAGTGATCTGGTGGATGAAGCCAAGGGCGATGATGTCAGTTTGCTCATGGCAGTCGACCGGACACTGTTCTTCAAAAGACGCGAGCCAGAACACTCGTGATCAACTGATGATCGTGTACACTGAAGGATCTATCTGCGTATCAGAAGATTGATGGAAGAAGCTAGATTAGTCGCATGCATGTCTAGTTAGCCCGTGTTTTTGTTATTTCACTTTCTTAATTAACTCCTTACTCTCTTAGTGGGGGATAGGGTGATCATGGTGTTAATTAGATAACTAGGGGTGGGAGGGGGGGGGGGGCGCTATATGTTTTACTGAAGACAAGAATGGAGGTGTTGTAAATTTATTTTGTGTGACGATGATGGTGATCAATGTATCTTTAAATTGGCTATGTATATCTTCTCATCAATTTACTGCAGATTTGCTTAGGTCTCCTTTGAAACTCAAGAATTTTTTTGTTTCTACATTTTTTTTTCATAAAATTGAACTGATGCATCCCAAGGGGGTCGAATCCTTGAGTTACTTTTTGAGCCATTAAGTTAGAAATGCCCAACCAAATAATTACAATGTTTGCTCCAGAAAATGTTCGCCACACTCATTTCATTCTCTCTTGGATGTGATTAACAATGATGAAATATCTTCAGCGCCTCAAAAGAATATTCCCATGTTCAATTCAAACAATATACAAGCTTCAGTTCATAAATAAAATGTTCCAAAAGCTATCTGTTTAGTCACCGGATAGTTTTTAGCAAAAGTACATATTCATACATAATAAAATTTTTTAATAAGGCCAAATGTACATGTAAAAGTCAAAAGCGACTAGTTTTCAGGAGCAGAGGAAGTAATCTATTATTAAAAGGGTTACACAGGATTGCAATGTTTAAACCAAAATTAGAATCCGATTTTTAAATGAACTTCTAGTTAAGTTTTTTGAGTGATTGCAGAGAGGCCGGTGGCCTGCTGGCAAAACACGCAGGGGAGCGTTGAGCCGGCGGGGGTTCGAGCCCCCGTCCCGCACCCGCCTCCAGGAAGGCAGCGGCTAGCAAGCCGAATTTCAAAAAAAAAATAAAATTAAGTGATCTTATAGTTTAGTTCTGATTTGGTACGTTACCGTGAACAAAATAACAGTTTTGCTTTTTTAGAGAAAAACAATAGTTTTGCTTTGTGCATGAAGATATTTTTTTCTGAGCCCAAAGCTCATCCAGGAAATTTCTTGAGGCACGGCCTTTGTAGGAGCCTTATCCAGGCCGTTGAGCCCATGTACAGGCCCTTCCTTCGCCTGCTACGAAAGCCCAGAAAGTGTAGCCCATCGGCCGCAAAGGGGAAACTCCGTTGCCTTCGGCCCGTGCTTTGCTTGCAGATCCTGCGCGCTCGTCGTCGGTTGCCAACTCGCGAGCACGCGACGCCGTGGCCCACGCGCCGACGCTCGCGCAGCTGCCGCGTCGCCATCCGGTGACTGCTCACCCTACCTTTCACCCCGTCCCCATCCCACTCCCACTCTCACTCACAGAGCAGGTGTCGCGGCCGCGCCGACGCGAGCTCGAGGTTGAAAGGATTTCTCTGTCCGCCGTGCTGCGTTCATGCGTCGTGCGCGTGAGCGCGTCCCCAATTCCCCATCACAGCCACCATCGCTGCCAGAGAGAACGCCTGGAGGGCGCCGGTGTCGGCGCTGGCTGAGTTTTCATCCTCATAATAAGCTCCTACGCTACACGCAGGACGACAGAGCGTGACGCACCGCCGAACTAACGGCACTTTCGAGCCCCAACCTTCTCTTCTCGCGTAGGCGAGTTGGTACTCGGTCGCTGTCCTCCTCCCAGATCCGGTCGCTTCTCCTTCGCTGGATCATTTGCACGGGCTCAGAAAGTCGCGCACCTAACTGCATCGCTTGAAAATTCCCCTTTTCATCCGTGACATAAAGTGTGGTACTCCTCTACAATGGCAAATAACTCTGGCCTCAATTTATTAATAGTGGAGTATTGTACAATGGGAAATAATCTACGACAAGCATAGTGTGTATGTAAATAAAGTTTTATTTCTGCATACAAAGGTTTTTTTTTCGGAAAATGCGTACAAAGGTTTGGAGGGGGGAAAGAAATAAGACGACTGGATAAGTTACAACATTTCCATGCTACAAAGATTTACTTGCCGAGATCGACACAGCTAACTGAGCGCGCGAGAAACTGGCCGGCGACCGGCGTTCGTTCATTCCCTCACACGTCGACGGTACAGTCCGCGGGGTGCGTGAACTTGAGCGAGACGGTGCCGTTGCCGTTCCCACCTCCCGCGGTGGCGCTCACTGCGAAGGCGCCGCCGACGGCGCTGCCGCTGGTGGCGAGCAGCGCGGGGCAGTTGACGAAGAGGTGGTAGCCGCCGGAGACCCAGCTGCCGACCTTCCACTTGACGCGGCCGTCCAGCTTGACGTGCAGCAGCACGTACCCCGCCGCGATGTCCTGCTTCATGGCGTCCACCACGTACTGCGACACGGGGATCGACTCCCCGGACATGACGGGAGACCACACCGACTGGTCCTTGTGGCCCTGGTAGATCGCCGGCAGCGACACGGGAACCGTCACCGGCTCGTCGCGGTACGTCGTGAACGCGTGCAGTGTCTTGTAGTACACGCCCACGCGGTCGTTCGGGTTCCGCGACGCGATCGTCACCTTCAGATAGAGGCATTCATTCAGCGAGTCGAGTCGAGACAACGAGCCCAATTAGGCAATTATCACAACTACTGGTACCTGGAGCTTGAGGGAGAGCGCCGGGTCGCTGAGGTCGATGGAGTGGAGGTCCAGGTCCTGGATGTAGAACGACGGCTTGGACGGGTGGAGCGCGAGGTAGATGACGAGCACGACGAACCCCACGAGGACGGCGAGCGTGAGGACGCAGGCGCAGATGGAGCCGCAGCACCGCCGGAGGAGCCAGTCGCGG
Organism: Zoysia matrella; assembly: GCA_001602295.1. Lineage (NCBI taxonomy): Eukaryota > Viridiplantae > Streptophyta > Magnoliopsida > Poales > Poaceae > Zoysia > Zoysia matrella. Next base: position 60,278 of record BCLG01001558.1, on the reverse strand, counting down.
TGGTGCTTCTCCTTGCCCATGGCGAACAGGACTAACCTCAGCGGCTTCAGCGTGGACGCACTGCTAGTGCTCCCCAGCTCACTGAGCGCGTGCGAGTGTGCAGTGGGAGAGTTTGGTGGAAGCGGGTAGGGAGGGAGCGGCCGTGCTTTTAAGACTAAACTATAAGCGAGGTGGTGCGGCGCCGCGCTTTTAAAAGGGCAGTTGTTTTGGGGCGTAGGACGACGGACGGGGGCGGGACGAAAGGTACAGCTCACCTCGCCGAGATTCCTCTGCTTCTTCTGGTTTCCCTACGGCCTCCGCGTGGAGATGGAGGTGTTCGAGATTATTGCCGGCGGTCGGCGGAGCTGTCAAACCTTGCCACGATGAGCGAGTCCGCCGATGCTTGAGGTTTACTCCGTGGTAGCCGGTCAATATCCTTGAGAGTTGAAACCTTCGAAGCTTTGATCTCTGAGGTCGATGCTGTTAGCACATGACGCTCGGCCGTGTCCTCTAGGTCATCGACACATGGTATGTCGTCAAATATACAAAAACGCGCATGGGTTTGTACTTCGTACCGCCGGCGCAACATGTTGCGTGGCGATGGACATACCCCCAGATGCTGATCTCTTACTGGTTACTAATCCTAGCCTCCATGGTGATCCGTGGAGCAGCACGACGCCACGGAAACCCCTCTCACCCCTGCTCATTTCTCCCATTTCACTGCATCTTACGACACCCGGCCGTTCGGAGGCGTCTGCGCGGTGGATCGCCCTGGGAGCCGGAGTCGGAGGTTCGCAGACCATCGCCGGTTGGTGCGCCGTAACACGCAAGTTAGAAGCTCCAAGCACGCGTCGCCGCCCGGCCGTTGGTTCCGACGTCGCTTCACGGAACCGGGCCAACAAGAGCGCGCGCCCCAAAGAAAACCGCATCATCATCGTCACCACCGGCTACTACTAATACAAAACAGAGGAAACTGGGGCAGCAGAGCGGGCGCCCTCCGTTCCTTATCCCATCCAACATCCCCACCGACTCCGCCCTGTGCCCTATGGCGCGGTCCGCTCGGCGCACCTCCATGAAAGCCTGTCCCTCAACTACTAATCGGCTAATCGCGAAACCACTAGTCGTTTTGTGATCTTTGTTTGTGTCGTCGGTGAGATCGTTCCAGGGTTATGGCTCATGCACAGAAGCTCTTGCTTTTGATCGCGGTGTTACTACTTGCTACTCCATCCGTTTCAAAATATAAACATTTTTAAATTTAATCAAAATCAAATTTTATCACTTTGATCACTAATAATATATAATTATTAATATGTTATGATATAATAATTATGTATTTTTATTCATCATTAAATAAATTTTTATAAAAAATATATTTTTATATTAAAAATTATATATCTTTTAGATATTATTGATAAAAGTTAAAAAATTTTGACCTCATCTAAATTTAAAAATGCTTATTCGAAGGGCTGAAGACTCTAAATTGACAATGTCAGTTTCGGAGGAACATGGAGCACTCCTGCTGCTTGATCAGACAGGGTCGATCAGCAATTTTAACGTGCTTTTCTTCACACGTACCACTTTCTACTACGTTTCAGCTAAAGCTTTCAGATGAAAAGCTCCGGAACAGAAAGTAACGGGGGAGCTTTTGATTCGGATCGCTTTCGTTCGATCCTACGGACGCAGCTTATGTGAGTCACCTCACCACTAGTACGTACTCCTGTCGAGAAAGGCTTTCTCCGCTGCCCAAGGGGGATCTGCATCCGAAGGAATCCTGCAAACTCCACAAAAGCGTGGGCAAAAGGAGGAAGCTCTTTTCAGTAGCTTAGTCTGGAAGTAAGATGCATGACCTGATATAACTTGGAAGAAGAGCGCCTGAAACTGCAGTAGTAACTAAGTACCGGCGATTGACCAATTTTCGCAAATTTAACCAGATGGATGCTGCGTCGTCGACCAGAGATAGTTTCGACCGCATGACCGCACTCCCGGACACACAACTCATCATCAGTACTCCACAGGAATACAAGAGCTCAGGATGTGTGTATCTTAGCACTGATACACCCAGGACCATTTCTACTTGGAAGTACAGAGCACCATGGCTCCGTCATCCGCCCAGCTTCACGCCACGCCGAAACCCGCTTTGTTATGGCCGCGCGGTCGCAGCAGGCGGGCCTTCCTCCCGTTGCCGGGACGCGTCACCTACCGCGTCCCATCTTTTTTTGTTCCTTTTTTCGGTTTATTACGGTTGGTAGTGCAAAGTATGTGGGGAATTATTTGATGGACCTACGATGCGAAGCTCTCTGCTCCGCACTATTTTTGCTGGGCCACCAGATGTGCGCTACAACCTACAACTAATCGTCGTGGAAGTTGTTATTTGTGGAGGAGCTTGGAGTAGCCATAGGTCATACAACATACTCTCTCCTTTTTTTTTTTAATTTACAGTCGCTATTGATTTTTAAATTCAACTTTGATAATTTATCTTATTCAAAAAAATTTGATAAATTTTATATATTTTTATATAATTTGATTTATCACTAGAGTTATTCGAATCACAACTTAAAATTTTATATATACAACTTTTTTAATAGAGTAAATTTCACAAAACTACAATTAGTTTGTCAAAATCATCACAAAACTATAGATTTAAAAAACTATTTCACAAAACTACAGATTTAATATATCTATGTATCACAAAACTACATATTTTACGATTGATGTATCACAAAACTACAAATTTAAAGAGTCACAAAATTCATAGTTTTATGATACATCATTTAAAAAAAATATGTAGTTTTGTGATATACTTTCTTAAATCTGTAGTTTTATGATATATAGATAGACTAAATCTGTAGTTTTATGAAATTTTGTGTTAAATCTGTAGTTTTATGATAGTTTTGACAAAGTAGTTATAGTTTTGTGAAATTTATTTTTTTTAATAAGATGAATAAAAGTGTTGATTGTAAAAGTTAAGCACGACTTCAATTTAAGAACAAACGGAAGAGTTCATACCGAAAACGGATCCATTGCCGCACGACAGGCTATCCGGGTGGCTGTCGGGCGGGCCCGGGGCCCACGTGGCAGTGGCCGGCGCGCACGGCAGCGGATCCCCCCGCGTTCATATCTGGTGCCCTGACCACTGGTTCGGTCTTGTATTTATGGTTGGTTGCATACGACGCTTTTGTAGGGTTGATGAAAGTTGATTCCCTGTCAAAATCAGCGAAAGTTTAGGAAATAATTTGTCACCAGATAGATCATATGCACTCGGTAGGCCTCCAGCAACCTAGAATATAAACAACAAAATAAAATATAAGACAATATAGATGTAGTTTGTTTACTATGGAAATTAAAATCTGCCCCTACATAACAATAAGCTTTGCTGCCAAATATCAGCCAGGGAAAAAAAACTAAGTTGAGAGATAAAATACTATAATCAATTGAAATAATAGAAAAATGATTTCTCAGTCTAAGCAAGCAAAATGACATTGCCAGCAGTTCACATAAATATGATTGATCGTAAATTAGTGAAGACATTATAGACATTATTAGAAGAAACTTTAGGCTAGTCATAATTGTTTTCCCTTTCAAATGGAACACAATTGCTCCAGCAGGAATACCTACAAGAGCACGTTGCCGGTACCACGCACTGCCACCACGTGAACCAATGCTTGCAGTTTTGGTCATTTTCATGATACCTTCTTTATCCACAGTTGCTCTGAAATTGTAGCCTTCCATCTTCCCAATAAGCTAAAAACAGAATTTTATAGTCAAAATTGTCCTATTAGTATCATCATGTATCAAAACAAACGTAAAAAATGTTAATCCAAAGATGCGTATCAACAATACAATATCGGGTACTGGAAGTAAAAAAAAAAAAAAGTACCCTTAAATACACGCCTAATACCTTTTATATGATTTTCCAAATTTTGAACATAAATTCACGAAATAAATATTCCAAAATAATCAACAAAAAATATAAATGCTGCTTTTACCTTGACGTAGCCCCACAACATTTTTTTACGGACTGCAGCTCCAGCGTTGGAGAGATGGACAGCTTCGACCGATGGGGGCATCCGGCGACGACGGGAGGGCGGTGTCGCTACCCGGTGAAGGCGTGCATTCGGTGGCGGCATCCGACCGGTGAAGGCGTGCAAGCACGGGGCGGGAGCCATCGAGGACGTGGGAGCCGCAAGGGCCAGGGGGCGGCTGCGTGTTCCAGCGACGGCGAGCATTTGGTGGTGGGAATAATCGAGGGCGGTCGAGCGACTGCGGACTCCGGTGACGGCAAGGCGGGACAAGGCGAGGGTGGCCACCTGGCGGCGGCATCCGGCGACGGCAAGCGCTCGGCAACCGGATATGGCAAGTGCCGTCGTCCTCCGAAGCACTCCCTTGATTATCCCTGCACGGAGCTGCTCCGTCTCCGCCGGCTCGTCGCCTACCTTGGCCGCTCCATCTACGTGGATGCCTACCACGCTTATGCTCCTTCGAAACTCCTCATTTTGATTCGTTCACGATTACCATTCGTGCGATTGACCAGTCTTCCTGTCCGTCGGGCCGATTTATCCAGGGCTAACAGGGGGATGCGTGCCATCTTCCAAGTGAGTGACCTGGTGAAGCAGATCAAGGCGGGCCAACTGCAGGAGGCGTTTTCCTACGTCATTAGATTCGTCCCGTTGCACAAATCGAGTGACGAGGCAACAATCCTTGCGCAGTTCCTCCGGGCCCCCTCTTGACCATCAACACCTTTGCCAGCGGCCAAAACATCGAGGCAGGCATGCTTTGCAACTGGTTCAAGAGCATCTACAAGCACCCTGTGCTCGCCGAGTACCCCTGCTTCACCACCGTTGTGGACTGTGTCCTCTTCGGGCGCCCAGATTTTTTTAGGCATGGCATCTCTTAATTCGACAAATAGTGTAGATCGATCAATCTGTGCAGCGTATGCTTAGTTGCTTACCACTTATGTTTTCTCATTCAGAGCCTACCTGGATTGGCAACTCGTCAGGATCAAGGCAGCGGGGTTGGTGGAGGAGATGGTCTACAAGACTCCTGAGCTCAGCCTCAGGCTGAAATTCCCACGCGGCCGGAACAACCTGTACCACGTTCTGCCCATTGGGTCCTCGTAAGCAAGGGTGCATGCACATGGCAGCGACGCAAGCTTCTTCCATCGTAATAATAATGCCATTTGCACTTTCCAGTGCTAAATGTCGACTCATCATTTACTGTTGCAGCCTTCGTCGAAGGCGTCAACTGAAGAGCTTAGGTCCGAAACAATCCGCCGATCTTGCCTAGTTCTACCTTCAGATAAAGAAAGGTAAAAAAAAAAATGCCGTTTCTGCTGGCTGCCCTTTTCAACTCCCAGACTTCTGTGTTGGTTCTTCGATCTATGCAGGCTGCCTTCTTCAGGCCATGGTGAACATATTTCCAGATAATTTCGTCTTTTTTAGGCTCATACACATGTTTTGTAGGGCATATTTGCTCTTGATTAATAGTATTATATTATTATGTTGTTGCAGTGAATAATGTCTGAGCTTTTAACTGCAGGATCAGTGAAGGGGCAAGGGGGGATGCTGGTAGCGCTACTTGGTACGTGCATCTAGTTTGCCACCTGTCTTCCCTTAGTTTTTGTTAACTGTTCACACGTAGATCAGTTTGGTACATGCAGGGAGTACTGAAATTAACACAAATGCACCACGATCAGACTGGACCATCCATCTTGCAAAATACCAAAACTAACTGAAACGCACAGCCCCAGTTGTGTAACAAAGTTCCGTTATTTTGCATACATAAACACTTGGTTTTGATTATGCATGACAACGGGAATGCTAATGTGACTTCCATATGAGGCTTTGAACGCTGGTAGGCGTCCAGCTCTCGATCAAGTCTATCCCCTAGGACATTTATCTAAAGCTGGTAATATTTTGTTTCCTGCACTTCAAAGCGTGCATGGATTACTAATATTGTTGCTTCTCAGCAGTTTTTGCACTCGAGGCTATGCTAACTAGTAAAGTCGTGTGTGAGACCTGTAGCATGAAAAGGCAACCTGAACATTCATTGAAACAAGTTAACGTGCATTTAGTTTAGGCCTGTTTCAACTCAAACTGTATCTTCTTCCTGCAAAGCCCGTTGCTTCCTTACAGGTGTGTCACAAAGCCCTGCAGTCGTGGCCTCTCAAGAATTCGGATCAGACAAGTTCAGTCTTGACTTATTTGAATGATGGGAAGAACCACCTTTGGTCCTGGAAATTGTTAAATTTTCAAATTGCGACAAACTACCTCCTGCTAATGTCACAATGAGTTATTTTATATATGACAAATCGCCTTTATCTTTAGAAGCCATGAAGTGCTCAAGGTCTCTGGTGATGATTTTTTTTTTCCATCAGGACCAAAAAGTTCTTTGCCAAATATAACTGTGTGAGCCTTGTAAAATACTTGATGCATTTTGTTTCTTTAGATGAAAGGCTCCTTTTAAGATGTGTTGCCATGGGGCTAGGGGTTTTCAAGACATGTCCTAACTTCTAGATTCAGCATTACATGGAATGCAGCCTTAATAATGTCATGAAATTTGTAATGTGCGATCAACTTTTGATCAATGACACCAGCAGCAGAAGTATCAGCAAGTTGGAGGAAATATATTTACATGTTAATTTGACAAAGTCATAGTAGAATCTACTAAGCTACGTCTGTAGTTACCCCTGTACCAATTACAAAATCTCTTTACTATAAGGCCTTTAGTTTCGGTGCACCTAGCTTGTTTGCTAGGCATAAGCCATGTCATTTAGTGGAGGCTCAAAATTCCCTGCAACAGTTATTTCTTAGTGGTCTATTGCCCTTAGTAAATCTTGTAATGTCATCGTCAAATACAAATCTAATGCTTTCCGCATGTCATTTTGGCTGATACCACTAGAAGTTTATAGCCTTTTTTTTTTGTCTTTTTGTTTTATAATTGACATGGTGTTTTGGTGTGAGCGCTCGGGTTCCCCCCACCCCCCCTCACTCTAGCGGGTGCATGAATTTAAATTACAGCACAATGTGACCTGCAGTTTTGATGCATGCTCGCTAATTACTTTTCTATGTTTTTGTTGGCAGCTCATGAGTGCAAGCAAGGAGATGGTGCAGCAGCCAGTGCACTGTGTCCATCGACCTGAATTTCTGATGGCTTAGCTTGGGCGCGTTGCTGTCGAATTTCCTGAGCTGAAAGTCACCTTTAGTGTCCGTGCATTATAGACCATGTCAGAATGTTGTGTTATGGAACTTTGTGCGCTTTGCAAGAATTACTTGAAATCTTGAACGCAAGAATGGGTATTTACCTCTTTTGCTAGGTTCATAATTCGTTGGGATTTTTCAGGGCCATAGAGAGAGGATCCTAATGCAAAACATCCCAGTAGCAAAGCAAGCAAGCTAATGCATATCTGTTAGTCCAAGCTGAACTAGCGAGAACCTTAGAGAGAAATACGAGACAGGCTTTAGAAGTCTACCTTTTGTTTCAAAAGCCGACTGAATGGAAATATTTACCTTGTCAGATATGGAGCCGAGCCGCTATTATTCTCAGAGACAGACATAGTTTTGCTCGTCAAGCTTATTAGACCTTCTATTGATGCCTCCAAAGCAGCATATTCTTATTGTTGTGGGGGCCTGGCGCGGCCCGATCACGGCCCAACATGGTCCGTGCCGTACTTGGGCGACGTTCGAGCCATGTCGGGCCAGCCCTAGTGCCAGGACTAATTAGCCCCCTCTAAGCACAAATGAGAGATGCAGATGCCCAACACCTCCCGCTATCCTTCTGTATGTCGCATCCCTCTACCCACAATGCCATGAAGACAGGCTTACACAACCAACGATTGTTACGACTTCACGTTCCGCCACTGCATTGTCAATTTGTCATGCTCGCCGTGATGCCGGCATTCCGTTTTGTCGTGCTCCGTCAGGAGGCCGGTGTCCTTGATGGTGAATTGACTGCAAGATTCACGGCAAGCCTAGCGGCGACAGCACTTGCAGCAAGCCTACGGCGCTCCTTCAGTCCAAGACAACGAATGCCTCGCATGAGTTTGCGGTCACGCAAGTTCTGAAGGAGCGCCAACGAACCGCTATGAAGGAGGCCAGGAGATCGTGGGGAGAGATGAGATCGAGAGAGAGTATATACCGTTGGGTGCCACGGCGAGACAGAATAAATGTGATCAACAGCTAAACTAGTTAAATATAAATTATGGTGACAACTAAACCGATTAATTGAACCGGTTTAATGTGAAAAGAGCTTAACAGCTAAGCTGTTAATTGAGCCATATATTAATAAACATTCAATGCTTTAATTGAAAGTCTTGAGAAATCACCAGAGGGTGCACCCCCTAGCGTAGCAGTGCTATAAAAAAAAGGCAATGCCCTCAGGCCAGATCAGTGAAAGAAGTATTCCAACGCTCCAAAACCAACTGCCCACGAAATCCAATTGAGAGAGCACTGCCAAACACTGGGAAAGGTTCACTCAAACCCTAGGAGGCTAGAAAGAAAGGCCAGAAGCTCAAGAACATCAACTTCAGGGAAGGTGGGAGCTCAAAATCAAAGTATGATCTCAAACTCCTCTCTGAGTTAGTTCAAACACTTAGGCATAACGATCCTGCACATTTAACAATGGTATCAGAGCCAGGTTTGTCTAAAGTTAAAATCCTATATGTGTTCTATGTTCATTATTGCTCCTGAAAACCCTAAGGTTCACAGCCCAAATTCATGCCCAGTTAAGAAGCTAAGGCTTTCTAACGTGTGATTGCTCACTGTCAAGCAAAACTCTTAAGTTAACCCGAAAATCAGTGAGCAATCGATGCTTTAGGGTCTCGGTCGTGGCTTCAATTGAAAGGTTTTGATGCAATTGAAGCAATTTTAAGCTACCCCGAAGAACCCTAGCCCTAGCTACAGTGCGCCTTTACCGAATCAATGAACCCTAACCCTAAGATCAAGCAAAGGCGGTGGGGGGGCCTTATCTCAAGGTGGTGGCGGTTGACGTCGTCGAGTTTCTCCTCGTCGAAGCCGCCGCCGCAACCCCGATGTTACCCCGTCGCACCGGTCCAGAGCGGCGCACGGTGTGGGT
>BCLG01001558.1:33576-51043 GCA_001602295.1 Zoysia matrella | reverse complement strand
CTCGCCGGCGCCGCCGCTCCCTACCGCGTGCGCCGACCCTGGCCGCCGCTGCCATGACGAGAGAGAAGAGGGAGGAAAGAAAATGGGGCTGGGTTACGGGGGCCGGCCGACGCGGCCGATTTATTGTTTGCGGCACGATGCGCGCCAGCCGTCCAATCTAATTGGACGGCCAACGATGCCCGTGCGCCCCGACGGGCCTGGCAGGCCGCGCGCGAGGGGATACTTTCCCGCCTCGGGCCCAGGCGGAGAGGCGGTGCGGCGTAGTGGGCTGAAAGGTAGCAGGGCTGACTTCGGTTGGCTGCGGCCCACTGTAAACAGTGACATTTTTTACGGAAATTTTGTATTGGGCTGTGAATAGTGTTGGGCTAATGGGCCGAAGAAATTTGAGATTTTGGGCCATTTCGGTCTAAATTTTGGGAATAATTTTAGGAACTAATTTTGGGCTCCAATTTGAATAAAATTTAAATGAATTTCAGTCAAATTTGAGCCCCTCCTTGGCTGAAATTTTTAGATAAGGATAAAATTGGGTAGAATATTTAATAATACCCCCCATTAAGGACAAGTTAAAGGGAAATTTAGTGGGATTTGACTAAAATTTAGAAATAATTTATGATAAATTCAAATTTAGTCAAATTTTAGACTAAATTAGAGGATTTTATCCCCTTCCCTAATACTAGTATTGAAATTTTAGTGGAAATTTGGTCTTATGGAATTATTCCCCTATGAATCACTTAAATGATTTCCCCCCTTAGGAATGGTTAAGTGATTCTATCCTTAAAGTTTGAATATGGAATTTTTTAAGGATAATTTATAATTAGAGAATTAATGGTTTTATGGGTATTAAAGCATTCATGTATGTTATTATTTTAAGTATTTACTTTAAAGAATGCTTTATTATTATTACATTTTCGCTACAATATTATTATTACCCAAAACTAAGTGTGGTATATATTTATCATTCTGGCCACAGCTGATTGATAAAATATATTATTATAACTATTTTATTATTCATGTTCAAATTCTGGCCACAGCTGATTTTCGACTTGAATAGTAAAATAAGTTTCATACACAAAAAACTAAGTGTGACTTGTATTTATTATTTTGGCCACAACTGATTAATAAATACTTGTTCGCAACCATTTTATTATTCTTAATCCAATACTGGGCACAACTATTTTGAATTTTGAATTAATAAAATAAATTTCGATGATGATGTTAAAATGTCTATTTTTCTTTATGTAGCATCTAATGCCTCACAAATTGCTGGGCTCATTAGTGGCCTCCAGCAATTGAATGGAAGCAACTTTGTTTCTTGAAAGGAAAAATTGGAGATCACTCTAGCGCTGCTGGATGTTTGATTATGCTCTCCATAATGATGCTCCTGAAGAACCCAATGAGGGGGATGAAAATTATGAGATTCCCAAGAAAGAATATGAAATGAAGAAAAGTCTATGGGAGCAATCTAATAGAAAATATCTCATAATCATTAAGAGCTCCATTACTGAAAGCATTAGAGGAGCAATTCTTGAGGCTCAATCTGTCAGAGAATATCTGGCAAGAGTTGAGCACCAATTCAAAGGCTCTTCTAAAGCTTATGCAACCTCTCTCATCTAGAGATTAATTGGGGAAAAGTACACTCTTAATGGAAACTTGAGGGAGCATATTATGAAAAAGTGCAATATAACTGCCAAATTAAAGACAATGGAAGTAGACATTTCTGATGGTCTTCTAGTCTATTTCATTATGGCATCACTTCCCAGAGAGTTTGACCCATTTGTGATCAACTATCTTAATATGAAAGAAAAGTGGGAAATTGATGATTTGATGGCAAGATGTGTGCAAGAAAAGGAAAGGCTTAAGGCTGCGAGAGTTCAGTACATTAATCAATTCAAGCACTCCCAAAACAAAAAAATATAAGAAGTTCATGAATGAATATACAAAGCCAAAGTCTGTTCAATTCAAGCACAAAGGGCAGTCCTCTAAGCAATCTCAGCAGTCAAACCCAAAAAGGATCCAAATGAGAAAAGCAAAGGTCAACTTGCATGTCATCATTGTGGAAAGTCGGGGCATATCCAAAAGAATTGTGTTGCTTTCATGAGATGGCTCAACAAGAAAGGTACTGATGTTGTTACTTTTGTTAATGAATCCTTGCATGTTGATGATGCCATCACTACTTGGTGGATTGATTCTGGTGCAACAATTCACGTTGTGAATTCTATGCAGGGATTAAGTTTGAGGAGTACCTTAAGAAGAGGGGAAAGAAGAATTAGAGTTGCAAATAGTGTGAAAAGCGATGTCAAAGCTATAGAAGACTTTGATCTCATACTTCACACCGGCTTTACTCTTAGACTATCTAATGTGCTCTATGTCCCCTCTATGAGGAGAAACTTGGTTTCTGTATCACGTCTTGATGACAATAGTTATCACTGTTATTTAGGTAATGGTCGATGTATAATTATGTATGATAATAAAGAAGTTGGTCTTGCTATGAGAAAAGAACAACTTTATCTTATTACTCTCAGTGATATCGTGAATAATGTTGAATCCTCCTCAAATACAAACAACGGTACTAAACGAAAATGAAATGATAATGAGACCTCTTCGAAATTATGGCACTGTCGTTTAGGCCATATTTCAAGAGGGAGAATTGAGCGTCTCATTAAGTCAGAATTCCTTCCTTCTTTGGATTTTTTAGACGTGGATGATCATTGTATTGATTGCATCAAAGAAAAATATACGAAGAAGATAAAAAAAGGTGCAAACCGAAGTTCGGGAGTTTTGGAAATAATCTACACAGATATTTGTGGACCGTTTAATGTAAGATCAATTGATGGTTTTGACTCGTTCATAACCTTTACGGATGAATACTCCCATTATGGATACATCTATTCAATTAAAGAAAGATTTAAGGCATTGGATAAGTTCAAGATCTTTAAGGCTGAAGTTAAAAATCAGCATGATCAGAAGATAAAGATTGTGAGATCCGACCGTGGTGGTGAATACTATAGAAGACACACTCCTTATGGTCAAGTTTCGGGTCTTTTTGCAAAGTATTTGCAAGAGAATGGTATAGTAACCCAGTACTCTGCACTGGCTGAATCACAGCAAAATGGAGTGACTGAAAGGCGTAATCACACACTTATGGATATGGTACGAAGTTTGTTGAGTCACTCCACTCTTCCGATCAACTTATGGATTGAAGCTCTAAAGACAACGGCACACATCCTAAATAGAGTTCCCTCTAAAGCGGTTCCAAAGACACCTAATGAATTATGGAACGGGAGTCTAAATTATCTTCATGGGGATGTCCTACTAAAGCACGAGTTTTCAATCCAAATCTGGGAAAATTAGACCCCAAGACTGTCAGTTGTTTCTTTATTGGATATCCTGACAAGTCAAAGGCATATAAGTTCTATTGTCTAAATCAATATACTAAGTTTATTGAGACAAGACATGCTGTGTTCTTAGAAAATGTGGCAATTAGGGGGAGCATGGCACCCAGGAAAACTGATTTATAGGAAAAGAGTGATTATGTCCCAATTCCTATAATTCAAGAACCGGTTTTCCCTGTGCATGCTGATGTTGCACCACCAGTGGATACAACATTTGCTGATATTACTGAAACATCTAATCATACGAGTAATGAAGGAGATCAGCAGCATTAAAAAATGATTGATGAACCTAATGAAGAACCACTTAGAAGGTCACAGCGTGTAAGTAGGTCTGCCATATCTGGTGACTATGTCACTTATACGAGTGAAGATCTTAACGAAATGAAGGAAATGAGTGAGGTGATACTGAATGATGATCCTTTATCATATAAAGAAGCTATGAAGAGTGAACATTCATCTGAATTGCATCAAGCTATGAAAGATGAATTGGAGTCAATGAAAACTAATGATGTGTGGAACTTAGTAGAAATTCCTAAAGGAGCTAAAAATGTAGGCTGCAAATGGGTCTACAAAACCAAACGTGACTTCAAGAGAAATATCGAAAGGTTCAAAACAAAACTCGTTGCTAAAGGATTCACTCAAAGAGAAGGCATTGATTATAATGAAACATTCTCGCCTGTCTCTACTAAAGATTCATTCAGAATAATTATGGCGCTTGTTGCACATTAAGATTTAGAGTTGCATCAAATGAATGTTAGAACGGCATTCTTGAATGGAGAATTATACGAAGAAGTATACATGGCTCAAATGGAAGGTTTTGTTATGGAAGGAAAAGAACATTTGGGATGTCGACTTAAGAAATCTATTTATGGCTTGAAGCAAGCGTCAAGGCAATTGTACCTCAAGTTTGATCAAATTATAAAGCAATTTGGTTTTCAAGAAAATAGAGTGGACAATTGCATATATGCTAAGTTCAGGGGGAGCAAGTTTATATTCTTGATCCTTTATGTTGATGATATACTCTTAGCCAGTAGTGATAAGAATTTGATACTAGAAATGAAGAGTTTTCTCTCCTCCAAGTTTGATATGAAAGATCTCGGTGAAGCAACTTATGTTTTGTGACTTGAGATTCACCGAGATAGATCCAAAGGTATATTGGGAGTTATCTCAGAAAGCATATATTGAAAAGGTACTCAAGAAGTACAATATGCAAAATTGTTCAGCCTCACCTGCTCCTATTGTCAAAGGCGAAAAATTTGGAACATTTCAATATCCAAAAAATGCTTATGAATCTGCACAGATAAAGTCAATCCCTTATGCTTTAGTTATTGGAAGTATTTGTGCACTCGCCCTGATATGGCATTCGTTACGGGGATGCTTGACAGATTTCAATCTAATCCAGGATTGGATCACTGGAAATCCTCTAAGAAAGCCTTGAGATATTTGCAAGACACTAAAGATTACATGCTCACATATAAGAGACCTGAAAACCTTGAAGTGGTTAGTTATTCAGATGCTGATCTTGCGGGATGTGTTGACAGTAATAAATCTACGTCAGGTTATATCTTCACACTCGCTGGAGGAGCTATATGTGGAAAAGCTCCAAACAAATTGTCACTGCATCATCTACAATGCAGGCTGAATTTGTGTCATGTTATGAGGCAACGTGGCAACCTATATGGCTAAAGAATTTCATCCTGGGATTGCGAGTGGTTGATAACATTTCTAAGCCACTCACAATATACTGCGATAATCAACCCGCAGTATTCTATGCGAGTAACAACAAGTCAAATAGTGCTGCCAAACACATTGAAATCAAGTACCATGTCGTGAAAGGTAGAATCCAAGATTAAACGATAAGACTTGAGTATATAAGTACAAAGAAGATGTTGGTGAATCCGCTCACTAAAGGCTTACCACCCAGTATGTTCAGAGAACATGTTACCAGTATGGGATTGGTCGAAAAGCCTTTGATCCTGGACTAAAGGGGTATACAAAGCACCCTCTCCCCATTATGAAAGGGTTCACTTTGAGATGGAATAGAACCATGGTCAATTAGTTCTGTAGTACTTAATTGACTACTGTAATTTATTGATTTGATGTACAATCTATCAAAGAAGTGAATTCATATGTAATGACTTAAGTTTAATGAATAAAGTTTTTTGGAGCTCCTATGTTAAAGAAGCTCATTTGATACAATGTGATGTACTATAGTAACTAGGTTCAATGATATGCAGAATTCGTCATTGTAATCTTTTTATCTTGGTATGTCATTTTGTTGAAAGATGTGCTTATTAAGGTTCACCTGATGATCAAGAGGGAGAATGTTAGCTGTAAATGTGATCAACAGCTAAACCAGTTAAATATGAATTGTGGTGACAACTAAACCGGTTAGTTGAACCGGTTTAGTGTGAAAAGGGCGTAACGCTGTTAGTTGAGCCACCATACTAATAAACATTCAATGCTTTGATTGAAAGCCTTGAGAAATCACAGGAGGGTGCACCTCCTAGTGCAGCAGTGCTATAAAAAGAGGGCAATTCCCTCAGGGCAGATCAGTGGAAGAAGCATTCCAACACTCCAAAGCCAACTGCCCATGAAATTCAATCTAGAGAGCACTGCCAAGCACTGGGAAGGGTTCACTCAAGCTCTAGGAGGCTAGAAGGAAGGGCCAGAAGCTCAAGAACATCAACTTCAGTGAAGATGGGAGCTTAAGATCAAGGTATGATCCCAAACTCCCCTCTGAGGTGGTTCAAACACTTAGGCATAACGATCCTGCACATCTAACAAGAATCACGAATGCGAGATGGGGAGGGAGGTTGCGGGTGACCGGACTGCGCTTCAAGCTTGTTTTGGCTTCTTTAGCTCGGAACTTTTGGTGGCACTTTTCGGAAGTTGTGAAAAAATTCCCTTTATGTAAATAGGAAGCAATCCATCTTTAGGATATATTTTCTGAAACTGTGTGTGATGACATTCTCTGCATAAAATTATATTCTAGCAACTCAAATGAGAGCTCGACATCAAGAAAGAAAAGTATATAAATGTTAATCATGCAATCAGGGTTTTGGAAATGGGTCAAAACCGGCCGGTTTTCACGGTTTTCGGTGAAACCGGTCCGGTCTGATTTAGGTAGGTGACCGAAAACCGAATCTAACACTGTAGCAAAATCGATTAGCCGATCGGTTTTTGATCAAGCGGAAAACCGGAACACGACCGGTTTCCAAAACCCATCCAGTGGATTTATTTGTGTTTCTTCATTGCATGAAACAAGCTAGACTGTATTCTCGTAACATGGACGGAGGCTAACTCCAAAAGTGTAGGACAAATAAAAATCGTCAAGTATCCCATTGGATGATAATCATGCATCATCTTTTTCTGTCAACGTTTGGGTTTTGCTAGCTAGTCGCCTCACCTTGCATCCCTAGCCGTTGGTATGTGTTCACGCGTGTTCTCTCGCTATAACGACCTTGTGATGTTAGATTCCACGGTAGTGATAATCGCTGCTGCCTGCGTTCGCTTGGCGCGCATTGCGTATGCAGACACAAAAGCTGCAAGGGAAATGCAGCGAGATCCCGGAGAAGCGAACACTCGGAGCGTTTCCTTTTGTTTTTTTTCCGTCTTTTCCATCCCTGTCGTCCTTCTTCGACAGGACGGTGCGTGGATCGATCCATCGCCTCCCCGCTGCGTTTGACACAGATGGATGGATGTGCTAACTACGTGCGTGACGCGCGGCGTTCTGCGATTTTTGTTTTCGCCGTGCGAAACGCAACGGAAAACGTTCGCGATCAACGAGCTTGTACCTGGCAGGCCCCCGCCGCCCGCCGGTCTGAGCCGACCGACTAATCTTCTGCTCGTCGTCGAGAGCGGCCAAAAACGACGAATCTTTGCAGGGTCAATCCCAACCCAGGGCAGACAACCATGGCTTTCCCTTTCCGTGCAAATGGTGCACCGGAAGCCAAGGGAGCAGGTATCTTGGACCATAGCGAGGACGCCCAGGCTCCTCGTGCTTCCTTCAGCTTTGTCACACAACCAGAACCATTGTGTGATCTTTCAGTGTTGGATGGTGCAGGTCTTAATTTGTTTTGTTTGGCTATTCGATGACATGTGCGGAAAAAATTATGAGGTGCATTGATGCTTGTTTTTCTCAATTAAATTTGACATGTAATTGCATACTGAAGCTTCGCACCGCGGGCGGTGGAGGAACCAACCCTCAGAGCACCTGTCACGGCGGCGGAGATGATGAAGCTGCCGACGGTAGAAGAGGCGCCCATGCAGGACAAGGAGTTACTAGCCCTCCTCCTCCACATGGGATGGCTGCCCCCCACCAACTGCTACTCCGCCAAGAACATCACATCCCCTCTGCTCCTAGTGCTTCAGAGACGTAGTATCCGTTTTCCTTCTCGCCCGACATTCAAGTTCTTTCCCATCTGGATGAAACTTCTTTGTTCTTTCGTTTTTTTAAGTACTCACTCCGTCCTATTTTATTTGTCACTTTAGCTTCTTTCAAATGTCCCAATTTAACCGTCGTTTTCACTTTTCAATACAATTTTCTCTCTTTCTAATACATCTCTATCTTTATCTCTCTCCTAGTTTTAAGCTCATCTCACTTTTTCGAACTCTCTTAATTCCCGTGTCCAAAGCGCTAAAACGACACTTAATTTGAGGAGGGAGTAGGGTTTTAGAAATTTCACATTCCTAGTAAGAATAGGACTGAATTTGTTTTACTGTGGTTGTGCTCGTCCTTTGATTGGATGGACCTGCTTCTTCAGTTTTACATTCTCTTCCAAAAATAGAAAGAAAGACATCCGCTTATTGTTAGATCAGAGTTGAGGCTGGCCTCAAGGATCTTTCAAGAATTCTCAGTCCTCGTCTACCGCTAAAAAACGGCTTAATTTTAGTTAGTGTTTTCAAATGTTTTCTTCTTTCAGCAGATACGAGTAGTGCTTTGTGTACATTTAGATTGGCTAACGTTTAAATTAATTTTATTCCACTTGCAGTCTGTTTTAGGATTTCCCCACCCAAATTTATGTCTTCTAACCTACAGTTGCATGTTTCCCCTGTTAAGCCCTAACCTGGTGTCAATCCGCATGTTTGATTCCTGTATTGGTTGTCATTTCTGAAACCGGGCCATTGTAAGCATGTAGCTCAAGATTTTTCATGTGGATCTTTCTGAAACTGACCATTTTGTAGGTCCTCGGTGCAATCGTTTGAATCAGCTGATTTTGATTCAAACAAATTCCGGTCACTTGTACTCGGAAGTGACTGGCATGGTTCGAACAAGTATCTTGATCAGTTTCTGTGACAGAAGTTGGCCGACTCGCCTGCTGAGGGACCATCACACTCACAGCTTGACAAAATCCATCCACTATTGGTGCTTCCTACACAGAAGGCTCTTGTGATCTCTCTCATAAAGTCTGGGTCCTCCCAATCTGTGTTGGATCTCTTCAACGAACTTGTCGGGCCACTGAGTGACCTCGACGGATCTCATGTTCCATACTTAGGCTACTTGGCCAAGGAATGCAAAATTATCAGATCAGCGGTTCAGAATGCCGACTGGAGGTGACTATATTTTGAATCGATTGCTTTCATGCAAATGCAACACGATTAATTTGATTTGACTTTTGACTTACTTCGTTTTGGTTTTCCAAGAGCGTAGGGGCAGAGGGTGTAAATCTTCAGAATTTGATAGACAAAGTTGAAGACTATATCCAACTATACTTTTCGGACAGCATCCGGTAAGAAACTTCTAGTCACATGCACTTTCCAGTAGGTCTTTCGTTTGTTCATGTCTTGACTTCATGTATGTTTCGGTTGTGTAGAACCAGCGACTCGCCTAGCAAGTCAACGTTTGAAAGTTACGAGTAATCTAGCTTAATGATACAGGTATGGCAACAATAATTGCAAATATTATTTTTTCTATATACTTATATTTTTATTACATAATATGTATTACACACATATATATATATATATATTCTAAATATATATTATTTTATTATAAAATTTGATTACAAATTTAGCTAAATACTCTTGAGAACTTTTAAAGATAATACAAAATATAAAACATATTATAATTGTTATATACCATTTATGAATTATCTTTTACAATCAATTTTAATAAAAAAAAAACTAAGTTTGAAACTATCTGAGAAGTTAGATAAGGAGTAGATCCTTATTTATAAGAAATAAGAAAGTAGGAAGCACTTTTATATATAGCTATGCTAAAAGATATAAAAAATCTTTTACATAAAGATATTATCTTTAAAAATATCTATTATACTTTAAAAATTTATAGATTGATGGGACGAAATCTTCTATCTTAACTTAACTTAGTCATTGTCCTACTTTGTAGGACATGTTTTTGAGTGTTTTCTGTCAAAATTGATTCTTTATTATCTATTCTTTAATTTACAAAATGTTCCATCGATAACAAGGACAACATAACAGCTAGCTACAGTACTAAAAGCTACTCCCTCGGCCTTTTTTTTATAAATCGGAATTAAAAAAATTAAAAAAAGTGAAATGTTCTGAAAACGAGGAGGAGAGATATAAAGTGAAAGTGTATTGGGAAGAGAAAAAATTATCTCGGAAGGTGAGAACAACTTATAATTATAATTTAAGAAGTTTTGAGGAGTGCAAAGTAAATTAGGTGGCGTTTGGATTCCTGGATTGGAGAGTGGGATAAGGAAATGAAAATAAGATGGGAAGATCTGAATTTTTTATTTCTCTATCTCATTAAATCTCTACCCTTCATTTATTTTTTATTCCTAATTTTATCTTTCATTTCCCACTTTTCAAACGCCACCTTATAGAAAATAACGGAGGGAGTAGCTTCGGCAGTGAGTGGGTGAACCTCGTCCACGGCGCAATGGGATATGAGCACGAACGGTGGAATTACGGAAAGCGCCGCGAAGCTCTCGTTGGAAATGGCTTCTGGATGAGCTTTTGGTTGGACGCATGCCCGCCGCCATGGCCGCCGTGAGCTCATCGTACGGCAGCTCCGTTGGGTAGGCATGCATGCATGGCAGCCGCGCGCCGTACTCGTAGGTGGAGGACCACGCGTCGTTTTCGCGGTGGAATTCTGCTCCTGCCGAATCTGCGACATCGACGCCTACCTTCCAGCGTCTCTCTTTCTGCCGGCCACACACACTGGAAAACATGGCAGTAGTTAGGTCAGAGTATTGTCCCCTGAACTACGGTACTGAAAATTGAACAAAATGCCCAGCTTCGTCGACTTTGTATTTTTTTTTTTTTTACCTGAACTAGCCAGACTATGTGCCCATTCAGTGAGCAATGCTACATCCACGTACATATCCTACGAACTTCTTACGTACTTGACTAGAAAAGGCCCACATCATGGAGGGAGGAGGTGGGGCAAGCAGGAGGAACAGTGCTACGTTTGTAGGAAGTTCGTAGGAATCGTTCGTAGATCAAGCATTTCTCCCATTCAATTGGTCCATCTTCTGCAATCATCGCAGTATATCCACGCTATTGTGAACGGAAGGCCACAGTGTTCCAAACTGCCTCTTTGTAATTACGTTGTGCAAGGATATGGACAGTTATTTCTAGTTGACAATAGCACAGAGGACATATCATTTTGCAAATAAACTAAAATTACTTTGCAACATATTTGCTCTCAAAGCCTAGAAAATATAGGACTTATTGGAGAAATAAAGGTATATATAATATTATTCCCATGAATGGCGCACAACAAAAAAAAATTGGTCAAAGTTGGAAAAGGTAGATATTCTTACAAAGTGCCACTACTCATATGATGATATCTACAGCTAGCCTCACAAAAAAAATCAATAGATATTTTTGTAATCATTCCTCTATGTTGATAACCACATCGTCCCGGATCTTCTGGGTTTTCTTGAAACGGGCAAGCTGAGCCAGTTTCTCAACTGACTCTGCGACGGTCTTGATCCGCATGACCAAGTCCGAAAGAAGAGATGCGACGACAGCTACATGCATCACCTCCAGCAGGGCTGTGTCCTCCGACAGATCACTTGTGAAGCCCTTCGCGGCTTCGATGGCTGCAGCCATGTCGCTGGTGTTCGTTGCCCGAGACGGTGCGGTCATTGTCCGGATCGTTGTTGCAAGCTCTCGGAGCACTTTGGCAGAGCGCGAGCTCATTTCACGGCATGCTTCACGGACCTTCAAGCATCGCTCCGGATTCGCTTCAGGACGCTATAATAAAAAGAACAACAATTTTGTCGGTCAAATAAGTGATACAGTAGTTTTTTTTTAAATAGCACGAAGAACATGAAGTGAGGGAACGTGTGCTTACATGATACTTTTTCAGAGTAACCACGTATGAAGCGAGAGCCTCCATTGAGGAAGCGCATTGGCGGCAAAGGGTGCCGAGGTTTTGGTACTGGCTCCATGGGTGTCGGAAGCGGAAGTTCCCATGAAGAGGCTCCCACTTGGCGAAAGTGCACTGCGTAATGTTTATTATAAAATCGTTGAAATGGCTTCAATATTGTAATGTGTATAGTAGGAACTTCGGTACTAATAAATATGTAAGGTATATGTGCTACTTCGCGGAATGAACTAAAACTGAAAAACCCTAGAAGTGAACAGAGCTTACCAGTGAGTCTTCTCTAGCCTTAGAATCGAGGACACTTTTGTAAACTTGGAGAAACGGCTTGCCTGCTAAATCCTCACTTGGCGCATTCTCTGAAAAGCATTCAGATTCTATTCCTGCATGCATAGGTGAAATTTTTAGGCACTATATATATTCTTCAGCTGAAAAGATTTTACAAAAGGTGACCGCTAAAAATGATTGAAGTAACAGAATACACCATATTCAAATAAATTTAAATAAAGTCGAAAAGTATTCGAATTCCTTGGAGTGTGCGTACGTACCTTCGAGGAACTCCGCCACTTTGTCGAGGTTGCTGACGGCGAGGCCGTGGAGATCCTCCCCGGCCCAGATCGGGAAGACGAAGATGCTGGTGAAGAGGCAGGCGCCGACGCCGACGAGGATGGTGGAGAAGCGCTGGTGCGCGAGCTGGACGAGCTCCTCGACGCGGTAGCTCGACACGGCCACCAGGCTGAAGGTCAGTATGACGATGGTCACCCCGTAGTCGTACCTCGCCTTGATCTCCGGAAGGAACCGCGAGAACGTCGCCGCTGATGCTGCGCGACACCATGCATGAACGGAGACGTACCGGCAATATAAGCAACAATATTTATGCATGGAGCGCGACCGACATAACTGAGATGTGACATCACTGACATGCATGGTCGACCAGCTTACCTACTATGAAGACGAAAACGCCGAGTAGGATCGGCTCTCCCTTTCCGCCGCAGAGGTCGGCTACCAGGTGAGCTCCAACGGCGAGCAAGCCGGCTAGCAACGTCGCGAAGGCTCTGTTCAGGCCTTTACTCAGCGTGCCACCTGTTGCACGCACACATCATTCACGTACTTTAAGTTCGAAACGTCTATGCGCACCCGTACGAATGGCACGCCTTTGTTGGTTTGTAGAGACTGTCACTGTAGTTGTCGCACGTACCCACAGTGAACTCCATGACTACGACGACGGTGAGCACGGCCCACATGGCGGAGTCCCCGAATCCATTAAACAGCGGCGAGACGTAGTAGACGACGGACACCAGGCTGAGGGCCAACCCGACCTTGCACGCGTGCGCCACCCGCCTCGGGTCATCCCGCGCGATCCTGGCTAGCTTCCTGGCGAACCCGACGACCGAGCTCCGGACCTTGCCGGCCGCCGAGCAGACCCGCTCCCGGCACCTACCGAAGAAGCCGCCGTTGTTGTTGTCCTCGCCGCCGCCGCCGCCGGCATTGCTGGTACTCTGCATCGACTGAAGCTCCATGGCAGCCGCTCAGATACTCGGGGTTCGATGGAAAACCGGCGCGAATCAACAGACAGACAGACAGGGTTTGGGTGGTAGCAGATCGACGAAGCTCTGGCTAGATCGATGGTGTGCTGCCGCCGCTAGTTGTGATGCAGTGGGAGTGAGTTTGGGTGGCGCGCGGGGTTTTATAAGCAGCAGCCGCGGCGCTCGAGTCAAACGGAGTGACAAAAGCATCGCGTGGCCCTTTACAGATATTATTATCTTTTTTCTGTGTCTCCTTGATGATGAGTTGCGTTTCACCTCGTCGTCTTGGTTGCTGCCGCTGTCGCTAGCTTGGTGCCACTCACGCGTTTGCTCCACTCCGGTTGATAAAGGAGCCGAAAGATCGGCGACTACCGTACCTAGACGGACTACGCGCAGTGCAAAAGGTCCAGTGATCGATCTATCCCTATCCGCGGAGAATGTGAAAGTATGTCGAGGATTTTAATTACTAGTTGGTACTTATATATTGAATCTTTATTTCATTGCTCTATCTTTTTTAAATTATTGCTGTCGTTCATTTTTAACAATTTAAATCGTGAAAAAGGCGTGCACTGCTGCACTACCTGCCGGTGCTGGATCGATCCATCAGAGTTCGTTCTGGCTTTGTGAACTAACAACGCGTCCAACGCCGTTCTGGCTGATCTCTCCCCTTTCGATCGATCAGTGCCGTAGCTGATCGGAGTGTCGTACCGGCAGCCTTGCCAGCCTATGCTGCACTGCACTGTAGCAGCACGTGAGTACTACAGTCGAAGGCCGATGACGCGTCGTACCTGATCCTACTACGTGGATGTAAACGTTGCATACAGCAGACAGGCAGACAACCAGCCAACCGGCCCAACCGGCCGGCTGAACTGTCTGAGTTTGTTTGTGCCTTATGTGTATCATCATCATCTTCTTCTTCTTCTTGCTCCTTCACCTTCATGACGTTTCTTCATGGCTCCACCGTGACTCCATCAGAGAGGTCGCTAGAGGGGAACCGAACGGCTGCATGCAGACGTGTACGTGTCCCTTGAAGTACTAGCGGTTTGGAGAAGATCGCCCCGCCCTTGCTTTCCAACAGCTGATCCGTTAGAAGTATGCTCCACACTCTAGGCTGTCAGGAGCTAGCCCATACATGACGTGCCGTACGCTGACCCGTGATCTGACTGTACGTAGATCCTGTCGATATATACCAGCATAGCTACCACATCTGCAACCTCAATCATCTGACTTTCTTTTCAAGAACCGACAAAGCCGGTCCAGCAGCGCATCACGAATTTCCCTCCATGCATTATAAAGATGAAGTCCACTTTGACATTTGTGACGCGTAAAGCGATCTACTAGCCCGTCTCACTTTGAACAAGACAGAAACGGTGTGAATCGACGACTTCTGGCCGCCATTCTCCACCGGTGGTCTGGCTGCCGATCGAGACGCAGCCGTACTTACCGATCTTCTTTTGTTCTTTCCGAAATTTTCTGGCAGATCTCAACTACGGAGTATAGCTTACTTATCACGTCGGGTTCCGTCGAAGCTTCTGGTCCAGGCACGCACTTACTCTGTTCGGTTTTAAATTATTAACATCATTGATTTTTAACATCAACTTTGATCATTCGTTTTATTAAAAAAATTTATTAAGTGTGTAAAATTATTAGTTATGATTTAAATTCTGTGATGATAAATCAAATAATAATATAATTTTACACATTTGAACAAATATTTTGAATAAATTAAATGATCAAAATTGATGTTAGATGTCAATTTTTTTACTAAAATGTTAGAAGTCGATGGTGTCAATATTTTAAAAACAGAGAGAGCCCGTGACGCACCACGGTCTATGAACAGGCTCAGTGCATGTGGACGAATTCATGGGTGAAACTCTTCCTGCAACGTTCAGGCAGCGTACGCTGCAGCTGATCTCAACAGCGACCACAGTATTGTTCCTTCGGAGCGTAGCACTGTAGCTCCATTCCATTGCGTCTCCGGGCCTCACTCAAGTAAGCTGCTGTCATACCCTATTTCTGGGGTATTCTCGTGTACACCGTACCAATCCCTGGATCAGTAGTTGGCACGTACAAAACATTGTGGATACATGGCACATGCCATAATATTACATATATTGTCCCAAATACTTGAGATACACAATCAAAGTTAACATTACAAACCCTCGAGGAGTGCGAAACATCATCGATCAATCATTACATAAATAGCGAAAGCATGAGACCAAAAGCTACGCCACAGGCAACTTGCGCGAAGAACGAGTACTACTCATCGCCTTCAAGCGGGACGTCATCTTCTTCTTCATCTGAACGATTGTCGCAAGGGTGAGTACAAAGTACTCAACAAGTTCCAACCCGGAGGGGGTTATATTCATGCACGTGGCCATCAAGGATAGGCTAGGGTTTTTGTTTAGCGAAAGCCAATTTTTATGCAAGGTAAACTACAGGCTAGAAATTTTCCCAAAAACAACAGAGGGTATGGCAATCCTACACTAGTCATTATTTTAGTGGTGGCCCTGCGGGAGAAGTCACCTTTCCCGTCAGTTCCCAATTTTTAACTGGACGGGCCTCCAATATCCCAACCAGACACTTCTTCCAAAACACGGGCACCTATGCCCACTCGCAAGCACTTCAAGGAAGTAGACAAAACTAATCAAAGTGAGCCCAAGCTGTAGTGTGCCAATACCGTGACAACGGCCAGTTCGGATGGATTTATACACTCTGCAGAGGTTGTACACTGTACCCACAGGCTATGCTTCTCTTGATCAACAGAGTCACATAACGCACACTTTTCACGCACTAAGGTATCCACAAGGTCTCCTCAAGATGCTAACAGGGGTCATCACTCGAGAGCAAGCCCGATGACGCGATAGCACCTTCCCGTCATCCCCTGGACGCCCGCACGGTTCGGGTCGTTACCAAGTACCCAGGGGCCATGGCATGGGTTGTACAATTCCCCATGGCGCGGGTCATTGCTGTAATCGTGGACCAGGCAGCGAGTTATCTCACGCCCACTTCCTGCGACTTGTGTGCCAACCAACCGCCTTAGGGGCCACATGGATACCAAAGGGTGAAGGTGAGTCCTTCCCAAGAACAAAGGTTCTGTGGTTGCACGTAGACACTACGTTGAGGTCCGATGAACCGGTCCTTATATGACAGGGGCGGCGCTCGTCCACGACAGATGGATTAGTCCGAAGTCTATCACTGACACACAGGCACATACTACTAGGAGCCCGCCCCACGGCCGAGTTTCCAAAATCCCATCTCATCACCTAACACAGTTTTTGCTAATCACACAGTCTCACATGGTTTACTCACACCACCAAACCCTACTTAACACGTTTGAAAAGATAGTGAATATTTATATACCTTAGCGAAGCATAGCTTCACGTAGGGAGGGGGAGATCCTAAGCGTTCTAGTAATCAAGGCAGCCATCCGATCCTTAAAGAATTAAGGACGGGGTTCCTAGGTTAACAAGGTATAGTAAACCAACATGGTAGCAAGGTAGTATTCACACTTAGTAAAGTTTAGGGCTATTCTAATGTAAATACTCTAGCAGCAAGTAGGTTGACCTCTACACAAAGGTTTTAACATAAATAACATAATTATGCAAGCACGAATGGTCCTATAGGAGCATGGCAAATATTAGGTTCGATATGGTCAAAGGGTTAGAACTTGCCTTCGTAGACGTCCTCGAGTTCCTCCTCGTATTCCGGGTCGTCGGTCTCCTCGTTTCCGAATGCTTCGTCGTCTATACGGTAAAAGAGAAACACAAACGTAACTATGACGAAAAATAAAGTGATCGGTTGAAGAATCGAATAAATCACGAAGTAAAAGAAAAGGGCTCGGAGTCTTGGTTTTAATGGTGCGGAGATTTCGACGAACGGAGGAGTTATGTGAAATTAGTGCCAATTACAAGTGTAGGGAGTTTTTTTTGTAATTTCCTAAGAAGTGGAGGGGTCTAAGTGTAAAATTGCAGTGGGAATGGGTTTGGCAAATAATTTCTATATTGTAGGGGTGTTTCTAGAAAAATATAAATTTTTCTATGATTTTTGGGAATTTATTTGGAATTAAAATGGGCTGTGGGTAAATTTTCGTGTACACAGACTGGGTGCCCCTAGCATTTAACTACGTGAGATTGACAAGTGGGCCCCGGGCCCACTGTCAGTGTGTACGCGCGGCTTCGACTGCCAGGTGGGCCAAGGGCCCACCTGCCAGCCGTCCGTGTGCGGGCGCG
>BCLG01001558.1:20849-32607 GCA_001602295.1 Zoysia matrella | reverse complement strand
TTTTTCTTTTTTTTTGAGATTTCCAATATTTATAATATTTCCAAGGGGGCTGTTATTACATCTCAATCGCCGGCCGCCGGATTTCCAATTATGTTTTCGTGCATCTTTATGTGGTCCAGAGCTGCTGGGGAGAGCGACGTGGTGCGGAAAGCATACGCCATTTTAAACTTCCGGGGGAGACGACACAATGCATGCATGGAGTCTTATCTTGATGACGACAACACTCTCTTTAATTCGTCTCAGTTAACTTATCATTTTGACTAGAGTAAATTTGACAAAATTACACATACTATGATAGAACTATCACAGAAATAGAGATTTAATCTATAATTTCACAAAACTAGAGATCCTGTATCTAAATTATCATAAAGCTATACATTACAAAGATGTTGTTCTTGAAACTAATAAGTGATGGGCTGCTTGAGCTCTTAAATCTATAGTTTTACGATAAATTAAATATAAAATTTGTAGTTTTATAAAATTATTGCTTAAATATTTAGCTTTGTGATAATTTTATCACATTATGTATAGTTTACTCCCTCCGTTTTTTAATTGATATCGTCGTTGACTTTTAAATTCAACTTTGACCATTCATTTTATTAAAAAAATTTACTGAATGTATAAAATTTTAAGTTGTCATTCAAATACTTTTAATGATAAATCAAATTATATTAAAATATATAAAATTTATCAATTTTTTTAATAAAACAAATAATGAAATTTAAATTTAAAAGTTAACAGCGATATTAATTAAAGAATAGAGGAGTACTCTTGATGCGGCCTAGCACGGCTCCGTACCAACCATGGATTGCGCCCAATGCATGTCTCTTTTTGAACGAACATT
The DNA here is from genome assembly GCA_001602295.1 of Zoysia matrella. NCBI lineage: Eukaryota > Viridiplantae > Streptophyta > Magnoliopsida > Poales > Poaceae > Zoysia > Zoysia matrella. Next base: position 31,763 of record BCLG01001558.1, on the reverse strand, counting down.
GACGACGCGTATCGTTCTCTTTTCGAGTCTTTTCGCACGTTAAGCACCGAATCTCAGTGGTGTGTGTGCTGTTTTGTCTGATTAATTAAGCGTAATTTCAGTTTTGTCTATGCGGAGAGACAAAGCGAACAACTCAACCATGAACTGTTCTGGCGAAGCGACAACGCATCGAACCCAAACACGCCCGCATGCGCATCACATTGAAAATGGGCCTTCTTGAACGGCCGGCGTCAAGGCCGTCTTCGCACCTGGGCTTCCAGCTCGCGCGTAACTATTTGGGCCAAGCGCGTGGCCACAGCCGTTTTGAGGGCCGATATCACTACAAGGAGAAGAAAACAATCTTCGTGGATGTCCGGAAAAAAAGATGAGAGAGAGAGAGAGAGAAATGAAAAAACAATCTTTTCCAACAGTTTGTGCATAGGTACTGCCCAACAGTTTTGGTATATTTGGTCGAGTGTACTCTATAACTGTGGGTGTTGACTTTGTTGGAAATGACATTGTGGGGGATTCTCAAAATTAAACTGTTAGAAGATAGAGCATATGGATTTGTACTAGAAAACTATTGGCCACTTGCTATAAATAACAAAGAGTAACAGTTGACGACTCTCTGCCGACTTAAGGAAACTGTTCCACCTGTAATTTTCTCAAATCTGAGGTAAGATAGGAATTTCACAAGAATCATACATAAATTTACATATTAGTTCAATTTTCAAAATAAAAACATAGAAAAATCCTTCATTTGTACAAATGAAGCATTGAACATAAGTGTTTTTTTTAAAAAAAAATTTGTATACCTTTTTATTTGTATGCATTAGGGAAAGTACAACGATGACCATTCTGAGCCAGACCATCTCACGCATGACGACATTGAATCTTGAGACAACTTATCACACAACCTCTAAAGCCAAATTTTAACGTAGTGGTGTATTGCTAACTTTATAAGAAATTTATAGTCCCGTACAATGGTGTACTCCTAAATTTCAGTTTAAACTGTTGATAAAGAGGCGATTGGTAATTTACAATGATCAGGTCTCTTATTCATGGCCTTTCGAAAAAGGTCTCTTTTTTTCATAATTTACATACGCCTCTCTACACCCATATGCAACAAGTTCAGAATCAAGCATAAGTACAACCATATGCTGCCATTACATAGGTGAACTTATTGAAACAAATCTACTTTCTTCGTCAATTATTCAGCTGATGATCGATATCAATAACCACACCTACTTGCCTTCTTGTAGGGCTTTTGAAGTGGGCAAGTCGTGCCAGATTCTCAACAGCAGCTGTAATTTTCTTTACCTGTGAAACTATGTCCGAGAGATGAGACAAGATAACAGCTACATGCATCACTTGCAAGAAATCCATGTCCTCGGATAAGTCGCTTATAAGGTCATTTGGAGCTTCCATAGCTTTAGTCACGTCATTGTGATTTACTGCCATTATAGTCATGCTTCGAATCGATGACGAAAGCTCTCGGAATGCCTTAGCAGATTGCAAGTTCATCCCACCGCATGCTTTTCGGACCTTCAAACACAACTCTGAACTGGCTTCCGGACACTGTTATTGTCAGGAAAAGAAATGCATGCTTTTCCATCAACAAATATTGTTTCGCGGTTATTTTTTTATCATGAAATATGAAAATTGTATTTACCAGCGATTTCGTTATGGTGACCACATATGAAGCAAGAGCCTCCATCGAAGAAGCGCATTGGCGAGAAAGAACGCCTATCTCCTGATACTGGCTCCATGGGTGTCGAAAACTAAATTTGCCATGGCTTGGTTCCCATCTAGCAAAGGCGTACTACAAGTACATAATACCATTAAAAATAGCTTGGTGATTCACATATTTTTCAGTATCATAAATCATAAATTTGATATTTAGTTCAAACTGCAGTGGTTTTCTAGTACAAGCCAGAAGTACGTGCATAAATAACATATACGACAATGGCTGGTAACCCAAAAAACAGCTAGAAGTATTTTGCATTAATAAAACTATACTTGTGCGGAAGCAGGTCTTCGAAGTTAGATGAGCTTACCAAAGAGTCCTCTCTGGTCTTCGAAGCGAGGACACTCTTGTACAGTTGGAGATAGGCTTTCCCTTCCAAATTCTCACTCGTATTGCTCTCCCCAAAGCATTCAGATTCGATACCTGCATACATCGAAACAATTTTGCAGTTTCTCAAACCCTGAATTTGTACTAGATTTTTTAGCCTGTTTTTTACATAAACTTTAAGATGCACAACACTTTTGATGTTAGACTGGAAGATTTCCACGACTTTATATAATTACCTTCAAGGACTTCCGCCAATTTGTCGAGGTTGCTGGCCGTGAGCTTGTTGAGGTCCTCCCCGGCCCAGACGGGGAAAACGAAGACGCTGGTGGCGAGGCATATCAAGATGCCGATGATAATTGTGGAAAAGCGCTGGTGCGCGAACTCAATGATCTTCTCGACGCGGTAGCTCGACACCACCACCAGGCTGAAGGTCAGTATAAAGATGATGACGCCGTAGTCGTGCCGCGCCTTGATCATCGGGATGAACCGCGAGAACGTCGCCGCCGACGCTGCAGGATGACACATGAACGCAGTTAGCAACCAAAAGCTCATCGAAAGTTCTTGGGAAATTGTCTTCAACGAGCTAAATGGATCGCAGTGCCGTGTAGGGTAACATGCATGGACGCACCTACAAGGAAGACGAACACGGCGAGGACTATGGGCTCTCCCTTCTCCCCACAGAGGTCGGCCACCAGGTGAGCACCGACTGCGAGGAAACCGGCTAGCAACGTCGCACATGCTCTGTTCAGGCCTTTACTCAGCGTACCGCCTGTTAAATATATAAAAATTTTAATTAATTCCATGCACCGCAGGTAGCCATGCTTACGTTAGTTCAGCGACTTAGGATCATTTGATCAGTGTATCAGGTCATCTCTTACCAACGGTGAACTCCGTGACGAAGACCACTGTGATCACGGCCCAAATGGTGTTTTCCGTGTGGCCGTTGTAGAGCGGCGTGACGTAGTAGACGACGGACACCAGCGTGAGCGCCAGCCCGGCCTTGAACGAGTGCACAACCCGCCTTGGGTCGTCTCTGGCGATCTCAGCAAGCTTGCCGGCGAAGACGACGACCGAGTGCAGGAGTTTATCGACCGATGAGCGGAGCCGCCGCCGGCACGTCGCCGTGAAGCCAACGTCACCCTCGCCACTGCTGCCATTGCTAGCGTCTGTCTGGACTGCCATGGCGGCTCGATCGCACTCGTCAGTCGATCATTGCTTGTTAGCTAGTGGATATATGCGCTCAAGCTAGTGTGACTTGTGAAGCAGCGGCAGCAGGCGGCGGCTCTATATAATTAGGACATGCATGTTCCCTTTACACTGTTTCATTCAGAATACGTCACTCACCTAGTTGTCTAGTCTAATATTACCTCCTTTTCAAAATATAAGCATTCTGAGGTTTAGATAAGGTCAAAATATTTTTTCTACTAATAATATCTAAAAAATTATATAATTTTTTAATATAAAAAATATTTTTTTATAAAAATTTATTCAATGATGAATTTAAAAATATAATTTTTGTATGATAAAATATTATTAATTATATATTATTAGTGGTTAAAGTGATAAAGTTTGACTTTGATTAAACTTAGAAATGCTTATATTTTAGAACGGATGAAGTACTAATAAGGGTTTATTTTCTTATGGTGGACAATGAGAGGGAGAAGCTCCCTGGCCGCCCGGCATGTTAGCCAGAATTGGCAATGAAGTTTTGCCCATTGTATATCGAGATTTCATTGAAAATAAAGATGTTGATTCCTTTGGTACTCCAGCAAGGGATAATTTTAACAAAGGATAATTTAGCAAAGAAAAACTAAAAGAACAGACAAAAATGTTACTATTATAATCAGAATATTGAACAATTAACTATTTACTTTATTGATTATCAGCATGCTAAGACAATTTGACAGGCCATATACATATCTACTGGGTTAACTCAACCAAAATCAATAGTCACGTTATGTTGGGTAATATGGAGATGTCAAAATGATTTAATATTTAAAAATTGCAAGCCCTCATCTTTTATGCAGTTAATTTTTAAGGAAACAATCTGAATGCGTTTCTGAGTGCTACTATAGCATAATGACAAAGTCAAAGAAGTTTTTGGGATGGTGAGTAGAAATTTAGAAACCATTGCGCTTGAGTTATTTATTTCTCATAGATAGAAATTTAAAAATATGCTTTGTAAAGCTTAATTTGCTTGCTTTCTTTCTTTCTTTCTTTCTTTTGTCATCTATGTCCGAGAGAAGCAGAGGCGGAATGCTATTCCATTTTCTTTAAAAGACATCACAGCTTGCATTGACGAATAGCAAAGGAGCGAGAAAGAACCAGGGTTTGTGATTTGGTTTAAACCGCTAAAACCGGTCGGGATCGGTTTGTCGAAAACCGTAAAAATAAAAAAAACCGATCGAAAACCGCTCCAAATCGAAAATTCAAAATTTGAACGAACTGCTGCAGTAAACCGGTCGGTTTTTTTAGTTTTTACGGTTTCAGATTTCAAAATTTGAAGCCCGTCGGTTTTATCGGTTAGCCGATCTGTTTTACCGGTTTTCGGTATTCCGAATTTTTTTCAAATTTTTAAAAATTTTAAAACGAAAACCAATCGTCCGGTGAAACCGAACCGGACTGGTTTCACCGAAAACCGCAAAAACCGACTGGTTTTGAACGGTTTTGTAAGCCTTAGAGAGAACTTATCCGACCTATTTGTTTCAACACAAATATTTTCATGAAGGATGTACGATAGCTCCACATGCACCGGCGAAGCTACATACGGAGTACGCAGCAGTACGGTAAGCCAACGTGCTCCCAGAGATGATGGTGCCAAATTGCTTCCCAAACCAGATTGAAATGGCTGCGATGCTTATGTGCCAAGATACTATACCAGTATTGCTCATCTAGCGAGCGAACAAGTCGTTCGCAATACGGGACACTTGCCTGCAATTTGAGGGAGAGACATATGCCATCTTGCAATATACTCTGTTCGGTTTTAAATTATTGACACTGTTAATTTTTAATATCAATTTTAACTATTCGTTTTATTTAAAAAATTTATTTTAATGCGTAAAATTATTATTTTTTGATTTAAATTTTACTAATGATAAATCAAATAATAACAAAAAGTTAAATATGTGAATAAATTTTTTTGAATAAAATAAATAGTTAAAGTTAATGTTAAAAGTTAACAGTGTCAATGTTTTAAAACAGAGAGTACATATGGCGAAGAGTCAGCTCGATTAGTCTTTCCACTGGTATCTGCATCGTCAATCTTGCTAGTACTCTTCATATTTTATAATTGCTAATGTTGGTACGACGTAAAACTGTACCAACTTCAACAGTGAAAATACGGAGGGATTACGTACCTACTAGCGCATCCAATAATGCTAGCTAGAGTCAGCTGCTCGATCAGTTCAGATGTGCAGGGCAGCACAGGATAGCTAGGTCAAATTGTGTTGCGCGCGTAAGACGCGTGTTCACGTCGGCCTGAGAGAATCGGTGCCTCCGGCGATGTCACCATCATGCGTGGAGTGCCGCTGCGAGCTCAGTCAGGCCAATGGTATATTAACCTCCTCTTCTCATGCAGTACCACTATGTACGACTAAGGATGTAAATGGGTACTTATTAGGTTTTGTGGGTCTTCATTTTATTCCACTATCTATATAAAATGGGAGGGATTTATTTTATTTTAAAAAATTTTGAGCCGACTCACTGACCAAAAAATTAAAAACTTGCATCCTAGGTACGACCAACAATGGTAGAGGAAAAAAAAATTTAAGGTGCGACGAAGTTATCACATGACATATAACAACTAAAAATAGTTAGTTACAAGAGAGTTAGGCTAAAGCTCTGTTTGTTTCCTAAGTTAATTATATAATCCACATTATAATATGCATTGTAATTTAGAGATGAATGGTAACGGTGAATAGTTGTTTTGAACTTGGTATAGATAGTGAGTCTTTTGCATATTATAATCTAAAATAAACACCTAATGGGCACCTTATAAGATTATAATAATTTGAACTTGAGATTAAGGTCGTGTTTGGAACCAGCTAGATTATGATAATCTGAATTATATAATGATAGTGGTTCCAAATATGTCTAGATTATAAAAACTAAAAATTTAGATTATAATAAACTCATTATGCTTAAAATTTGGTTATACCTGACAAAAGACAATTTTGCTCTTATCAAATATCTAATTATTACAAAAGTTGCCGCTGCTCCTCAACAATTCATATTCGAACTCGACTTCTATTCGGACTCGAATAGACTCATATATTGTACTCCATATATTTATCTGGTATACAACAGGTGTGCTACCGTATTAAAGTTCATCATCACGTGGCGAGAAGGATATAAAGAAACCGTTTTAAAGAAACAAAGGGCAAATAGGTTATTAGTAAAAAAAACTAGATAAGTAGTTTTTATAATCTGACTTCCAAACATGCCTACCAAATTATGTTTATAAACCAAATTATATAAACTACCTTCATAATTCAAATTATAATAATTTGCGTTGGTTTCAAACATGGTCTTAATAAGCTAGTAAAAAAATAATCTACCATATTTGTTTAACTTTACAGATTATAATCTTTCGATTATATAATCTATCAGATTATAATTCCAAACAAACAGGGTCTAACTCACATTGTTTATAGAGAAAACCTTAATTAGATGAAAAACCACAACAAACCTCACCATTTTTATGCTGTAGGATGCTGATCAATTAAAAATATAGATATTTACTTGTTGATTTATGATGGGAAAGTGAGTGTACATAGATGACTATGGCAGCCAAATTAAGGTATGGCTAGTGTCATACTTCACCACCATGGTCCTCCGCCACTGTGTACGAACCTTTTTACACCTAGTGATGGCGGCGGTGTTAGTTGATGATGTTGGCAGTGGCTATAACATCCCAAAATTCAAAACAATTTCAAAAATTAATCATCCTAGCCAATTTTTTATAGAAATTTAGGCTTTCATCAAAATTTTAAAATAAAAACACATTTAATTGGCAATTTTAGATAAAGGAAAATCTTTAGTGCTTACTGTTACTTTTGCTTTTATTTAAATTTTCCTAGTGTCATTTTGTTCGAGGTTCTATTAATTGTTGGAGTATGCATTCAGAGTTCTTTTGTGCGAGGCAAGCTCGTTCGCCACAGGTGGTTTGTAAATCTATTTCAGGGTGCTTTCTGTATTACTTTGTCGTTTGTGTAATGTACACGCTTGTCTGTACCAAGTACTCCTACTCATCTATAGTGATTAGCATGGTGAACATGTATATCCAAAAATAAGGTCCAACATCGGCGATTACGACCTTGTCTCGCCGAGAGCACTCCCGGGATGTTGACGGCGACGCCGGAGCTTTTCAACGCCGCAAAGTAAAGCTGCGAAAGGCAAGGGGGCCGTGCTTCTGCCGGCGACTTGTCGTGGTTCACGTACGCGGGCCAGCGATAATTAAACACCTCGATTCCAAGAATGAGGTCCCATGCACAGCGACGGCTACGACGAACGACCTTGTCTCGCGACTCGCGGGTCGCGGCGGGGAGCCCTGCCCGGGGATGTTGACAGCGACGCCGGAGCGCGTGCTTGTTGGTTTGCCTGGACGACGATCGATCGAGAGGTGACGAGCGCACGGTGCTTTTCAACGCCGCAAAAGTAAAACTGCGAATGGACAAGGGGCCGTGCTTCTGCCGGCGACCTGCTTGCTGTGGTTCACGCGGCCCGATCGACGCGTTTCATTCAGAGTCTCGACGGAATGAACGCCAGTGGCATAGGAGCGTGCTTTGTTTGGGCTGTGATGGCTCGTGGGCCAAATCATCGGACACACGTTCTCACTCTATCCGGGGGCCCGGATATGCCGGCACGATGATTATACGTGATATGGCCCGTGCGGCGCATCCAGGCCCAGCGGACATCGTCAGAGAAGGCGGCGGATGTACTCTAGTCTCCAGGAGCGGCCCACCGACGTTGTGTGGCTTCTTCAAGCGTCACGGCGCCGGCCGCAGCTGCACTCGTCGGAACCACTCACTCGTCTTCCTCCTCCCTCTGTTTCTCCTCTCAGATAAAAACTTGAACCCCCCCCCCCCCTCCCAAGAAACCGTCACACACCGCTGATACGCGCAGCAACGCAGGCGCCATGTGCTCCCATCACGGGGCGTCCCCGTGAATTTAGAAGCAAATAATAAGTGAGACCTAAAACTTTAGTGTTTATTTTTTTATTACGTAAGAATTTTTTATTTTTTTATGTTTTTTCTATAAAATTGAATTGATTTATATGAAATTTTTGTGTAATTTCTACGACATTCCTGCGTTCTAAAAGGAGTCTTATGATTTTGATTTTTCAATTCATATTTTCTAAACCGATTTATAGAAAACGCATATTACAAGTTGAAACAATTAAAAACTAAGACTAATTTGTATTTATTATAGACTTATATACAAAATTTATTAAATAAAATTATTAAAATAAAATTATAAATATATACTTAATATAATTAGTAAATTTGAGGTTACGGGCATGTGCGGTCGCACAGCCGGGCTTGGGACGCCCCTGCTCCCATGCATCCACATGTGAATGAGTGCTGTCGACCCCTCGGCCATGCCTGTACCCTTACTGCCTTGCAAGCGTGCCGACATCTGGCTGTCCGGGCACCGAATTAACCCGCGAGCTGCAGTCGGTTGCCATTGCTTTCGATTTTTTTTTTTCAGCTCTGAATCAAGCTAGTGGCCAGGCGATACTACTTCGTAGGAAACCGAGCGGCTGCTGCTCCATGCTCACTCATCAGTCATCACCAGCGACAGCCGATGCGTGCATCTGCCGCGCGGCTGGGAGCCTGTCGATCGATTGCCCAAAAAAACTCTAGATCGCGAACGTATCCAGGAGCTGGAATGGAGGTGTGCTTTCATTTCAGTTCATTTGAAGGGAAACTACGAAGCAGATCGCGCGCGCATTGTAGGAACTTGCTGAAACAGGAGCCGGGACTTCTTCCCAAAGTTTTTTGTTATCGTTTGAACCAGTAAAACTCCGAGACTAGTTTAACAAAAAACCGCAAAAATTATGAAAACCGATCGAAAATCGTTTCAAATCGAAAAATTTAAATTTAAATAAAATTTGATCGAAAACCAATCAGTTTTTTCAATTTATCGAGCGGTTTCACCCGTTTATCGACCGGTATTTCCAGTTTCATCGGTTTCTAGAATTCAAAATTTGAAATCTACTGGTTTCACTGGTGTACCTCTCAGTTTTATCGGGCTTTCGGTATTCCGAAATTTTTCAAATTTCAAAAAATTTTAAATTTTAAAATGAAAACCGATCGTTCGATAAAACTGAACCGAAATGGTTTCACCAAAAATTACGAAAACCAACCGGTTTTAAACGGTTTTGTAAACCTTGTTTCTTCCTACTTCCTGCCTGCTACTCAGTAATCACTCAAGAACTCATGTTCTAGCTGCTTTTGGTACCGATCATACTCACCACTCCAAAAACGATCGAAAAAACTTATATCTTGAAAGCACCCCATCACATTGACCTAGCATTGGATGAGCTACGCTAGCCCTGCAAGTTAGTAACTGTAGCACTCTACTCTCCTTCACAAATATAAATACTCCCTCCACTCCAATAGAAGTTTTTTTTTAGATTTTGTTGACTACGACTTTGACCAATGATTTTAATAAATTTAATTAGTTTTAATAATATAAATTATATATATTATAAAAATATTTATTTTGATAATTTAAGTATAAATACTAAGTTTTTAGTTTAATCAAATTTATAAAAATCATCGGTCAAAGCTTTAGTCAACAAAAGCTAAAAATAATCTTCTACTTGGACGGAGGTAGTATTTTTTAACTTTATTATCTTTGACAACTACAAAATATGTTTGATGAAGTATAAAAATGTCATTAAATTAATTATAAATAACTCTTGATCTTTCAAATTACTAATTTATTGATATATTGTCAGTGAAAATTTGACCAAACACAAAAATACTTAGACCCTATTTGGAATGCAGTAATTTCACAGTAATCAGTTAAATTCCATAGAAAATACGTAGAAACAAGAATTTTTCATTTTTTTCATTTACTTTTTGTAATGACTACTTGTACCCGTTTGCAGTGTAGACATCAGGCAGCAGGAGCATTGTTTCATTTTGAATAATGCTTCCGATCTATCCACCACGAAGTTAAATAAACAAAAAACGCAAAACGTGAAGAAATAAGAAGCCCACATGCACACGGTCGTTTTGAAGTCGCGTCCAACTAACTTATCCTGATTCCTGACGTACCGCTGGCCTACATCAAATATTTGCAAATCAGCACAGATGTGTAAGCTAGATCACATCGATCTCAGTCAGTTCGTCAACACGTAAGACAGCCTACTAGGAGTACTAATATAGACATGAGAAGAACAGCAGGGCATTGTCGCAGCAATCATTGGTCGATCATGTTCATATGCATGCAGCAGGAGGTCAATGACTTCTCAAAAATGTACAATTCCTTTTCTACCTAGTGTATCGCTTCTTTGGATCCAATATTATACGTATATCCAATTTGGGGGAGTTTTACACCAAACCTTCCGGTTGAAGAATACAATCTTTACATGCAAAACTGGAGCAATGAAAAAGGTTCCCGATTCACGATGAATCGTAAAATGAGATTGGGGGAGTAGAATCGATCTAGGAGAGAACGATCACCAAAAATGCTTCTAATCTTTTGCTCACCACCGGGGCCCCGCCATGCGATATCAACAAGGGTAGGAACTCAGGAACGACGCTAGGCACGGCGAACTTCTCCACACCCTGGCGTGCATCTTGAGCATCTCCCTCGCCCTCTCCCTGGGCCGCTCGCCGGCGGCTCCCGCC
>BCLG01001558.1:0-12197 GCA_001602295.1 Zoysia matrella | reverse complement strand
CGGCTCCGGCCACGGGCTGTCGGCGGCGGCCGCGTGCGGGAGGTGGTGGAAGTGGGGACGGGACTCGGGCAGGGGAGAGTAGCGGTTGGAGTCGTTCAACATCAGGGGATGCGCTGCGTGGTGGAGAGGGGACTCAGAGAGAGAGAGAGAGAGAAAGGGAGGGAGTGGCAATGGAAAAATGTGAGGGGGAGGAGGGCGAGGTCAAGGAGACGTGCGGATTTTTTACGCGGCTACTTGCTTGGCGCTACCTCGCCGATGCATTGGTTTCTGCCGGGACGGCAGCGCGGGAGTGGACTCGGCTCGTCTACGCGTACCGGCCGGTGAACTTTTCTTTTTTATCGATCACGTTTGCCTCCTTCCACACATCCGTATGCCACCGTACTCCACTTCGGCCGGCGGCTCACCTCGTCCCGAACAGCGCCGGCACGCCAGGCACCGGCCGCGGTGGCCGGCGGAAAGCGCCATTTCAGGTCCTTTTCCCTTTAATCAATCACAGTTCCTGTATCTTATGCTGTGATCTCTTCTTCTTCTTCGGTTATTAACAAATGCCTGAGGCCTGCGACGGATTCCTTGTGGCAGGCGTAGCGTAAAATACAGTGATCTGCACGGGGTTGAAGTTGAACGGGTCCGTCGCCGAGCAAGTGTGCGGCTGCAACAAAGAACTAAGCGGGGTTTTTTTTCACTTTCATTTGCTCTGTGCCCGGGCTAGGATGCAGGCAGGACGCCTCTTGGGTGGCCAACACAAACCTTCTGTAGCCGCTTCGATGAACAAGTCAACTGTTGCGTCCTCTCGTCGGTGCCAGCATGCTTACTAGCTGATGGTCAGTATTAGCTCTCCGGACAGTGATAAACAGCTTGCCGGACAGCGGCCGCGCGAGAGTGGACTCGGCTCGTTTCCGCGTACAGGCCGGTGAGCATTTTTTTTTTCTTTATCACGTTTGCCTCCTTCCTTCCATGATCCATCCATATGCCACCGTTTTGGATCGTCCGGCGGGTCACCTCGTCCACATCGGCGCCGGCAAGCGGTGAATGATATAACGAGGAGGGAAGCAGGCAAAGTAGTTGCGAATAGAGTGAATGATACGTGATACATATTTGATATTTATTTTTTAAAAAGAATAAAAAAATATTTTTATCTGTTTATTCATCATTTGACAGTGATAAATATACCGGCAAGCTGGGTCCAGCGGCGGCGGTGGCTATATATTCTTCCGAGCAAGGGTAACTGACTGTTTTTGTTTGGACAAAGCATGGCTAGGATCAATTTTAGCTGTAGAAACCTGGCGTCAGTTGAGATTGGTCTTCGTTTGACCACCAGATGTAAAAACTGCAGAATTTGGCCTCTTGGCCTCGCTGCAGAACTATGTGCTTGCACGACGCGTTCGTCGCAGAGACCTGTGCAAGGTCAAAAGTCATGGACCTTTCCATTCTCCGTAACAATATTTAAAATTTTATAGAAATTTTACAAAAATCAATTTAATTTTACAATAAAAAAAGAAATTCTTTGGTTACAAACAAAGTCTCAGAGTTCTGCTGTCACGCCGCAGCTGATACTGATACACATGATCGACGGCGAAGGTGCTGAGAGAACTCTCGCCGGTCGAATTCGATGAGCGATCATTGGCGACGGCGGAAGTGCACGGGTTGTTGCATTCAAGTTCCACCGTAGATGTGGGGCGGCCGTGTTGTGATTGTCAGACAGACTGTTCTCAGCTGATCACCATCGTTAAACACTTAACAGCAAACACGGTGCGGTCATCCTCCTCTCCATCGAATTGCGACTGACTACTGTTCCGATGAGGCGTAGCGATGCAAGCGACGGCAGCACGAGGTGACCCGACACCCGAGACGGGCGCGGCTCGCCCGGCGTTCGCCAGGAGCTTTCGCCCCCGTTCCAACGGCGGATCCCACACCTACCAACGAAGCCCCCGATGAATCTCGCGCAGTAGGTGCAGCGGTGGAATAGAGGGCCTGATTTCAACACGCGGTTGTTGGCAGGGTTTACAAAACCGGTCAAAACCAGCCGGTTTTCGCGATTTTCAATGAAATCGGTTCCGTCACGTTTAGAAGGTTGGTCGGTTTTCGGTTTAATAAATTAAAAAAAAATTCAAAAAAATTTGAAAATTCGAAAACCGGTCAAATTGGCCGATAACTGGTCAAACTGGCAGGTAAACCGAAAAACTGGTGAAAAACCGTGGGTACAGATTTGATTTCAAATTCAAAAAGGGTAAACCGAAAAAATCAGCCGGTAAACCGAAAAAACCGGCCTGTTTTCTATAAAAAAAAATGATTTTTGAATTTGTCCGATTTTTTCGGTTTACTATAGCGGTTTTTCCGGTTTTCACTAAAACCGACCAAACTGTGCCGGCCGGTTTTCGAGATCAAACTGATTTTTGAAACCTTGGTTGTTGGCACTGGTTTTCTGGACCGGACAATGCTGGTGTTGTCTTCTCCAGCTTGACTAAAGCAGGTTGATGCAGACAGAGATAGACTTAAATGTTTTGGCCTTCACGGAGAGACAGGCCGGGACGTCGCGATCTTGACGCAGCTGATTATCGCATCCGCTAATCACTGCTGACCTGGGAGGGTGGTCACAGTTCATAACAGAATGGTTATCACAGGGAGGAACTGGTGATAGAACAGACGGAATAAGGGCCAGTAAAAGGCTTATGGGCAAATTCACATGGATTTTGGACTGACAATTACTACTCCTCAAGGAGTTCAGCATCTAAAGAATGATACAAGAACAAACTCTCTCTAACACCTCTTCACTGCTTTCCTACGAGTCTAAGACTTACACCCGAGAAAATTTCAAGTTTTTGGTGGGTTCCCATCAAACAGAACAACCTTGACGCCGCTCGCAAAGTTGCACGCTCACCCAAGACAACAACGCCTCTGCTTTTTTGCGGCTCACAACCTGACAGGCAGGCCGTAATTGGGAAAGGACCGGATCACTCCGTCGCGACTGGCAGTCACAATGACCGTGTTCCACGCGGCCGATACCACGGACAGGCAGTCGCCTAGTCGCAGGTCGTGCTCAGGCTTCAACGAAGGGAGCTTCTCCTCCGGCCACGTCGCCGATCCCTTCGTGCAGTCGGCGAAAGAGCGTTGCACGGGGGAACGGCCTTCTCCTTGGCGGGGCATGCGGGAAGCACTAACAGAAGGTTTGATGTCCCTGTCTTGGTGCGCTCCGGGCCATGGTACTGCGGTGGTGACGTCCTTGGAGAAGAACAGCTCGCAAGAGTTAACTGATTTGGCGTCTCCTGAACTGGTGGCGAAGTTCCAGATGTAGACGCAGGAATCCTTGCCGGCAGATATAAGGTATCTGCCGTCTGACGTTAAGTAGGGTGACGACAGAACCTTCGACTTGCTAGGCCCTGCGTATACAGGAGAAAGGAAAGCGTAACTATCAGTTCTGAAGTCACCAAATGTAACGAGGATGAAAGACCATTGCACTCAATTAGACTAACATACCGTTAAACTTTTGAATGCCATCACCATCAACAACCCGAATTTTAGAATCTTTTGACGTGATCATAATCCTATGGGGATCACTTGGGCATATCTGAAAAGCGGAGGTCACGAATTAGCTACTTTGTATCGATAGCTGGAAGGATACTAGTGCTTCCACGAAATCAGAAGAGGAAATGTCATGAATGAATAAATGAAGAGACCAACCTTGATACTGGTGATCCGGCTGGCGGTTGACTTTTTCTTCCCTTGCACAAATAATTCTTTTTCTAGCTGGATGTCTTCACCTAGCGAGAAAAATGAGCTGCTCAGTTGGGAGTGTCGAATTACTGATACCCTAATGATATCTATCAAAGTGGTTCACTGCTAGAGGCGTGTGGTATCCAACAACTAGAACCATATTGAGGGGAAAAAAGACATCGAGGGTACCTGATTGATTGTAAAGGCGGCATGCTCCTGTAATTGTTCCCACAATGAAGCTCTGATTTGCAAAGCAAGAATTAACATCGAGCTATACAAAATACTCCTATCTACGATGATATTATGTTAGACTCATACCTTTCCATCTGGTTGGTAACTCAAAGCAGTTATGATATTCCGCGTGTCAGTCCAGTCAGTTACTCGCCTGTCCAAAACATCCCAAATGCGGACTTTACCATCTATGGAACCACTGATGAAGTATTTCTCATCAATAGGGTTGAACTGGACACACGTTACTGTTGGCAACAAGAAAAGGATGGACAGGAGTCAGGTGTTATTTATGGTAATTAACTTTAAAATGCTACTACTATGTTGCCAAAGAACAATATAGTCAATTACTCATGGCTTAATTACCAAAATCTTTGTGTTTGAAGACTGCAAGGCAACCATCACAGCCAGCTTTCCACAAACGAACCGTCTTATCTTTTGAAGAAGTCAAGAGATACTGCAGATAAACCAAGTGGTAGCAGATAAGTAATTTAACAAAACAATATTATGATATGTGTAATGCGTCATGAAAGCTTATTACGAAAACAAATCATTGAATAGTATTCCTATTAGTTCTGTGGTTTGAGTATCGACATGTGAGCTACGCATAAAAATAAAAGGTAAACTTACATCTGACTGAGACCATGCCATGTCGAGGATGTCACTTGTATGACCATTAAATTCATGCAGAGGAGTCTCCGAAATATGAAAAGCTTTCTTGGGTATAACTGCAACAGCATGGTTCTGCCGCATTGCCAGTATGACTTTCTCCCGACGTTCACGGGAAACCTCAGCCTTATACAGCTTAGAAGAAGTTTCCACTTCTGTGATTTGCCATATTCGTACAACACAATCCTCTCCAGCACTTGCTAGATACCACCCAGATGGACTGAATTTCATTACCCTAATCGAACCCTTATGAGCTCTGATTTCTTGATCCATGTAGACAGCAGAGAATTCAACAAAGTTCTTCTTTCTCTGTTGAACTCTTGTTCTGGATGGTATACCTGTAGTGCAGTTTTTCACATGGACATCGTACTTGCACATTCCACCAAAACTTCTCCTTGTCATGAATTTTTTCCATGGGCTTGTGACATCCTTAGCACCTTTCACCTCTCTTGCAGGGCTATTACCAACCCCCCTCTGCAATAGTTTTTGAACTGAGCGAGATAGACCAAGCAAGCTCTCAAACTCCAGAAGAGACATCACCTTATCTGATCCAACCTCCTTCAGCATGTCAGTTAGGCTGTTATCTGGACCATTGTGAACTCTGTAACACTTTCCACTATCCAGATCTCTTATGCAACAGGCACCATCAACTACTGATTCGCTGTCACAAACAGATGAATCCACTGACGAAGTACTACTTACAGTTCTCTCCTCCATGTCCCCGGAAGTGTCAACGGCTGTGATTTCACCACTGCACCGAAAAGACTCCATTCCGGTGACAACAACCTCGCTGAGTCCCATTCCTTTCAGGAACCTTTGTCGCCTTTCCTGGACACTCATTGGCTCGTTTGCCCAAATCTCATAATCAAAGTTCCTTGGCCTTCCTTCATCACTAGTACTGCACTCCTCTGAGTATGAAGGCTCCCTTGGTGATCGAATGTCCTCGAACGCATCGAAGAAAACCTCATGCGTATCTGATTCAGATCTTGGCATTTCCACTGAGTTGATTTTCAACAAACAATGTGTGTGTTTTGATCCCTTCGGAAGGCTCGAGCAGTTGTAATCAAAGGCTCATCTGCAATCAACACACGTACGAGTTCAGAATAAGCGAAAATGTAGAGCATGAGAGATCAACCAGTACAATGTAAACAGTGCAATCAACACCACAATTATGAGTTCAGAACAAGGAGATGATCGACAAGATACCCAAAACAGCAGACGCATAAAAGAGTAGCATACCCCGAAACCGAGCTACTCTGTCTTGGGAAAACAGAGTAGAGCAGAAAATAGCAAGCCAAGGGATCAGCATGGAGCAATGCAAATATGTATACCATCATCTCCATCCAGCTACTACTACTAGTGCTCTCCCCTACTCCCAGTTTGTGGTGCTAATTGTCCCAGGTTGTCAACAAGCCAAACGAGCACAGGCCCGGGCTATACCTACCACTAAACTAATCGGTGGCCTCGCCCGTTAATCAGCGTCCCCCGTCCTGCACTCTGCTGCTGCTCACGGTGCTCACCAACAACGCAACAACTCACCAGCTGTACACCCCAAGGCACCCACCAAGCCGCCTCGGGAACCCCACCGGCGGACGGATCGAGATCGCAACAACTCCCCACACGGGCGGCGCGAACCGAACCAGCGAAAAACAGCGCAGAAAGGCTAGAAGGACTCCTAGTGGCAATGAAGATGCACTGAAGTGAAAGGGCCGGCCTCTTCGCAGAGTTCAGTAGGGCGGCGCCGTAGCAGTAAAAACAGCAGGTACCATGCGCTGCCCCTGCCGCTGCCGTGTAGGGTGCGGCGGCGACGGCCGGGCCCGGCGACGTGCCCTGCCGGCGGGCGCCGCCTATTTCGTGTCTGGCTCTACGCCGACAGCCGCTGCAGGGTCAGAGGGGTAGTAGGGCAGTGCCCTGGCAGCACTCGGTGGCCACTAAAGCTGCGACCTTTTTATGCGCAGAGAAACTGTAGTACCGATGGGTGAAAATAGACCAGCGTTTGATTTGGACAGAATCTTGTACGAGAAAAAAGACAGGGATTTGGTTTCGTTTGTTCTTATGGTGTGCGGAACAAATTGGAGGGTAACAGAACAACGGAAAGAAAAATTCACACTTGCTTTTACTTTTCTATATTCTGAAAGTGACGCGACGATAATTTGGCTCTTGAAATGGAGAAGAACGTAGGAGTCTAAACTGGCATTCGGTTTGCAGAAATCAAATTGCAATAGTTGAATGCAGAGTAAGCACGAACGAACCGTTCGGACGCGAAGTGTTCCGTGCCATCGCGCCATTAAACCATAGTAACGGTGCAAACTGTAAATGCAACGCTAAAAGAGGGTGAACATTCCGCTTTTTCGAAATACCACTGAAATTCGAAAAAAAGGAAGTGAGCGAAAAATCAGGGTAAAGGGTCCAAAAATCTTGCACAAATTTGCGGGCTATATAATCGTGCATGGCATACACAAAACGAGGTCCATAAAGCACGGAGAAAAAAATAAATAAAGTTTCTATGAAAACATAAAACGTGGTTTTAATTTTGGAAAGAAGTCAACAGAATAAAACAGAGCGACACGAGGAACAGAAAATTCGAGTGTTAAACCCATTCCCCACCCATTCAGACGAGAATCATACGAACGGAACTCTATAATCAGAATTCGGTTCGAACTGCTCCAATCACAACGAAGCGACCGATCGAGGAGGACGAACAGGCACAACATAACACTAGAACACGCGAATCACTACTGTTCCATTCCTGTCCGCTACTGACGAAGCATTCGAGATCACACTCCTAAAAACGCAGAGGAAATTTCGAGCCACCTCACCTTCCTCGCGACGGGAGAACCTTCACGGCTGGCGGCTCCTCGGCGTCCTCGACCGGCGGCGGCCGCTCGCCTCCGCGCCATCCCGCCAGCGACACGGCGACGGACAGGATCAGGGTGGGCGGCACGCGAGCCCCGACCTTCGGCTGGCTTCACTTCCGACGAGGGGACCGAGGGGGTGGGAGCTCGGGATTGGGGTCCCCGCTTGGACGCGTCGTCCCAAGGCCGGCGGCGGCTCGCCTTGTGCTCTCCGGCCTCCGTTTCCGATGCGCGTCTGTTTCGTTCCGATCACTCTCGCGGAGTATTATTATGCTGCCTAATCGGCTAATCGCCCGACGCGGTTATGAACTCGTCCGAATCGGCATCTTCCCGGGGCCGGACCGGGCTAGGACGGGCCGGGCTTTGTTGGTAGACGATAAAATACGCGTAATATTTAATTTGTGCAATAGATGTTGCTATTTTTCCTTCGAAACTTTCTTCAGCTGTAATTTTTTTTTTCAAAATTCCAATCTGAGTAAGCATGCGCAAGATGTCAGTAAAAAATTATATGATCTTTGCCATTTGTCACCCTTTTTTTGACAAATTTGATTTATACCTTATACGGAGTATTTTTTTAGTTTTAAAATATGCCAACTATGTATCCATGATAAGTGGGTCAATCTATTTCAATGACAGCATGAAACTCTGCCTTGTGGTTGCCGCCGTTATCTAATTCTACTGCAAACAAATCCAAACCATCGCGCATCTAGCTAGACAAAAGCATCCCCAACCCCTCTGAACTGGTCTTCGCAGCTCGCAAAGTGTAGTACTCCTAGTGTTTAAAAAAAGGGGACGAGTTCCTTTAAAAAAAAAGGACGCGCATGCGATTCGAGTGGAGAGTTTCTAGACTTTCCAGGGGCCACTAATGGCCTGGATTAGTAGAGAGGATGGTGATGTGATCACACTTTCCGATCCTCCAGATAAGATAACCCCCGGCCACAATGTGTTCGGTGCGCGTCTTTCGACCGACGGGTACTCTAAACTTTTGGACCTTTCCGATCACGGAGCGAGATTAGACCCGCTTTGTGGATTGCTCTTCCGAGCACTGTTGCATCCTGCGTCCAGACGTGCTCGCAACCTTAGATGAGGTGTCTACCTATCTTACACTTAGCAAGCTAGGCGACGCCTCTTTTATATCAACAGCATGTATGATGCTTTTCTGCTTCTTGACCAGGAAACTAAAATCAAGTATGTTGGCGAAGGCAGGTGATGTCGATGCTTCAAAGTCTCTAACACGAACGAGTTGAAGAAGACACAACGAAAAATAAAAACAGAGTATCAGTCTCGAAGAAGACCGGGACGGAGAAGCAAGAAGCTGGAGAAATCATTCGCAGCATGGTTAAACGAGCACTGTTCAGGAGAACGTGCGCACCTGAGAGTTCTTTCTTGCAGGTCGCAGAAAACAGCAGGGAGGAAGCAGAGGATTCAGGAAGGAAGCTGAGGGAGTTCGCCTCACAGTCGCGGAGGTCGCAGCGCGTTCCGCCAGTAGTCCCGTTTTAGCGGGGGAATCAGCGCGCAGCCATTTTAAGCAGGGTTACGACTACCGTACAGCCGCAGGTGGCAGAGAAAATTACTCTATCAACCAACGTGGGACTACTACAAGTAGGAATACTGAACGATGAGAGGGTTGGATAATCGAGCTGGTCTGTGTGGTGTGCTCAAGTCAAAGCCATCGCCTGCTTGCTTGCGGTCTTGCCTCCGAACAGCATGTGGCCATCAGCTTGCCAAATCCGCACCGAACCATAAACAACGATGCGGTTAGCTCGGGAAGATTCTGCAGCTTTTACATGGATCTCCGAGCCGATCACGTTCATTAACTTCCAAAACTCTGGCGACGAACGACGACGCTTTACGCCGATTTTAGTTGGTTGGTCCTTTGGTCTACGGCCACTCGCGCGAGCAGGAAGGCGTTAAGAATTCGGTCACGCGCAGCGCGCGGCGCAAGTGTCCCGCCGCGAGCGGCGAGGAGGAAGGGAAGGGAACGAACGGCGCGCACGGCACGGTACCGGGGGTGCGCGCGGCGCGGTAGTACAGGTGGACGTGCCGCGCGGGGAGCGGAAACCTCGGTCCGTGATGGCAGAGAAAATCCGTTTGTTCCGCTCGTGTTCCTTCCGTGCGATGATCAACAGAAGTCCACGGCCGCGGACGACGCGCAGGGGAGCCTAGTGGCGCACATGGCCGGGGGAGGTGGCGTCGGCGGAGCGGATGAGCGTCCGTGCGCGCGGTGCGGGCGCGACAAGCGAGCACTTTTCGGGGTGCGGCGAAGGAATAGTAGGACGGGAAACAGGGTCACGTCGTGCGCGGTACAGTATCAGAGGAGTATCAGGATACGGCAGGTAAGTGAGATGGCCACGACCGCGATCGCGGAATAAGCTTTTTTTTGGAGGCGACGATACCGGCCGGAGATCAGGGGCGTATCGGCCTGACCTCGCTGTTGATAATCCGGACTTCTGGGCGGGAGAGGATCACGTCCCGGGATGGTGGTTGCCAGCCAAACCTGCGTCGCGCCGTGGACACGGTGGTGCACGAGGGAGTATGGCATCGGTTACGCGCCTGGACAGGACCCTGACTTCTGCCTCTCGTCTTGGTCCGTCCGTGCCCACGCTGGCAGAGCGGCCGGACATGGATCGCGCGCCCCATGTGGCCACCTTTTCGCGCCAAACCCAGCTCTTCTGAACTGCCATCCGAACGTGCCATCTGCCCTATTGGATTTCTCGGGCAGCCGGGTTCCGGTATGGCAGCTGACATGGATTAATTATTGTATGCTTTCAGATTAAGAGGGGATCAACTTGCTTTGTTAACGTGCTTTTTTTTGTTTTTAAATTGATGTTATTATTGATTTTGTAATATATTTTTGTTATAATTTGATTAATCATTATAGTTATTTGAATCACAACTTTAAATGTTATATATTTGAACTAATTTTTTAAAAAATACTAAATATCAAAGTTGATATTAAAAATCAATCACGACATAAATTTTAGAACGGACAGAGCATGCATCTCCGGCGGGTACAGTATGATTGCGAGCCCGGGGATCTGGCGGCTGGATCGTTGCATCCGGCCAAGGAAATCTCCATTGGCGATTTATTTGTATTACGCGCCAAAGTTGATCATGGTTGCATGCCCTTCTAGAAGGAGTTTAGTTAGCTTGTGGATAAGCTGGGCTGCAGTTTTCAGGGAACGAGCCCACGGGGCTGAATGCTCGCTAACTCTTGCTCCGGATTGTTCTGATCAGATAGAATTTCCTGGCAGCGATGGCGGTAAAAAGAACTGAATGCAATTTCTGTTGAGTATTGAGGAAAATTCACTGTTGGGCTAGCACTTGACCTAATGGGCTTTGCTGGTGTCCAGCCCACTTGTATAAAAGGATGAGGAGTTGACCTCATCCGTGAGCACCTGCCCAGCCGCAAGGAGCTGCTTCGTGCCCTTCTGGGCAAGCTGCTGCGCAACTGAATCCGAGCTCTCCGGGAGACCAGGTCGAGTTTGTGGGGCAGCTGCGGCGTGCGCGTGGACCTGGGGGAGTGGCGTGGCAGTTGATTCGAGGGCGAGATGCTCGGGAGGGCCAGGGGAGGAGACTGGTTCGCCTCTCACTAGGGTAAAGTTCCCTCTGTTCCCCTTTATTTAGAGGGGTTGGATCTCGTCGTGGGATAGTTTTTCAGTGAGAAATTCCTCTAAGACTCTCTTTCTGTGTCGTGTTCCGGCTGTTCCCAGTGAACACGCCTTTCATTGAGGTGCTCGGTGCTGCATTGTGGAGGCTCGCCCACACGGTCAGAAGGACCTGTGTGGTGAGGTCTTGTATCCCCGTCTTCCTCATCGCCGGCAACGACGGTGTCTAGGATTTCTGGGATAGCGACTAACAAGTTGTGCCTGAACCTCATTCCAGAAACAGTTTGTTGACTTCAATCTGTAAGTAAATACACTCTGTTGTTGATTGGATGTATGAATTATCTGAATAATGAACTCTATGATGATTGAAACATACTGAGACCAATAAATTAGAGAGTACAATAACTGTGCCCTGTTGTATTTGTCTCCTGTATACGGATCTATTTGAAGCGGGGACCATTGTTAGTTCTGTAACTCATTGTGATATTATTACTGCATTGGTATGCACTTAATCTATAACAAGACCAGTACAGTCCATGTCACTGAGCATATCTGCATATAGTGGCAGTAATCATTGTCAGTGATTGATTGCTATACATTTGTTAGCGACATTTATCAGGGAGACAGCTAGTTGATAGCTCTCTAATTGGTTGATCTGTGACGTGTCTCCAGTTAGGGAGCAGAGCCACTCACTCTGAGCCAACTGTACTAGTAATCTGAGAGTAATTTTATTGTTCAGATAATGAATCACGTGATAACAATTCCTATATGTATTTTTGTTCTTCATTATACCTCGAGGAGATTGTTTTGTGATTGTCTTTTACGTGATCCAATTTATTACATATATGCATACATTGTAATCTGTTTTATGCTTATACTACTGCAATATTCCCAACAATTTCCTGGTCAGAATCGAGCGCTCACCTTCCAAATGCAGGTCGTCTATCCGGTTCACGAAACTCGAACAGCACTGAGATTCAGCAGAGGAAGCTCTCTGCCAGTGCGAACGACGCGGAGCTGCTAGGCCGGCGGAGAAAACTGCGTTCACCTCCACGCTCTTCAGTCTTCACCACTGGTCGTCATACTCATCCGCCGGGCGGTGCCGTATCGCTTCGTGCATGTGAGC
>BCLG01001557.1:65299-103146 GCA_001602295.1 Zoysia matrella | reverse complement strand
CAGAAAATACAACTAATGATCTAACAATTATTTATAGATCCAAATATACACAAAATAATAATAATTAGTCAAGAGTAAAACAAACTAACAATTATTCCTTCCTCCAAACAGACAATAGACTAATAATTAGTTGACTAGTTATTAGTCCAAACTAACAATTAATCGATTGGATCCAAACAAACCCTGACTCGCACACTAATTTTAAAGCATTGGCACAGTTGAAAACACTGTTAACTTTTAACATTATATTTAGTTATTTGTCTTATTAATAAATATGGTAAAATTATTAATCATGTTTCATATATTTTTAATGATAAAATAAATTACAATAAAACATACAACATTTATTACATTTTTTTAATAATAAAAATAATTAAAGATAATATTAGACATCACCAGTACTAATATTTTAAAATTAGGAGTATTATTTTTCTATCGACGTTGTAGCATCATTGATTTGGCATCCGACTGTTTCTCTTTTCCTTCTTCCTTACAAACATCTCTCTCTAGGCATCTGCGGCCACTCCCTTTTTCTCATTTATAGTTAAAGTTGTTTTATTCTTCATCACCTGTCATCACGCCAACTATTCAAATAATTTTTTTTTTATCAAGTTCCAGCTTAGATATGGTCTCCACGGCTTTGTCATAGTTGCCTCGCTCAATTCTCCGGAATCGCCTACGGGTGTCTCGCCTTTCATTTATTTTGCAGTGCTACCTCTCAATGCATAGAGCGAGCGTGACGTACGCACATCGAATCTAGATAGTTTTGCTGATCTTTAAAAGAATGTGATTATATGAAGTGTGTATTGTGAGTTCGAGTGTGAGTCTGTAAAAAAAAAAATACTATAACTATGTTAAGCAGGAGAGGTCTATAAGAAAATATACTTCCTCTGTCTCATAAAAAATTTATTTTTGAGTTTGATTAACTGTGTTTTTTTATTAAAAATTTATATAAATTTAATAAACTTTAATAATATAAAATTTATATTTTTAAATTTATCATAAAAAATATTTTTATAATATATAATTTATATGTTTATAAAGTTTACTAAATTTTAAAAAATTATTAGTCAAAGAGAAAAACAAAACACAGTGAAACAAACTTAAAAATAGATTTTTTTGAACGGAGGGAGTAAATGAAGTATAGTGTTTGATCTCTCCATCCCATTGTTAGGGGATCCCTGTCGTGGCCTCATTGTATATTGCATAAAAATTGATTCCCGTAATTAGAAATAGGGGATCTGTTCTGAGTTTGGTTTGATTGAAAATCTGATAAACCAAACTGTGTCGAGCTGAACCGAGAACGAATTGAGCTGAGTTGCAAAGTTTCAAGTTTAACATCCAGGTCTAGTACATTTCTCTTGAACAATCTATACTCATATAGACTCAGTCGTTGGTTCCTTTTTTTTTTTTTTGGATTCGCAGTTTTTGACTCCTTGCATCGTTTAATTTCCTCGTTGGCCGGGTCATGAACCACGACGGTGGCTTGTAGCCGGTGTTCACAAATCACGGGGGCACGGGGCGATCTCCGTCGTCGCGCGCGCTTCGTCTCTACCTGAGGCAGCGCTGGGATCCTGGATGACTTTTAAAAAAAAAAAAGACAGAACGGATACTCCAACCTTTCTTATTGATTTTGGACCCCGTCACAAATGATCCCTCTGTAAAAACACATCCGCACCTGCCATCGAACAGAACAGAGCCGCGTCGACATCCTGCCAAAATCCGCTCATCTCCTGGATGGCAGCCTGCCACGAGGTTTCGTGAGCATCTCAGCATCTGGCCTTGGTCGTCTCGCTCTCACCGATGCGGGCTACCCGGCGTACCTGCTCGCTCCGGCTTGTGTGGTGATGGCGACTGATCTGGCGCGCCATGTGCACCGGCACCGCCGCCCCCGTTGGCCTCGTGAGCCGCGATCATGCATGCATCGCATCGCATGGATGCTGCCGCTCGCTGCCTGCGCTGCGCCATGGGTGCAGCAGAGGAGGAACCCCGGCCCGCTGACACTTCGCCGCGTTTCGCGGCTTTCGCGAACGCTGTTTAAAAAATCGGGCTGGTGGGTCTTGCCGGTCACGCCAGCTTCCCGTGAAAGCGGGGAAAACCGGGAAGGATTCCCGGACACGCATCTTGGCACGGGGTTGACAATAAGCTCGACCGTCCGGCCGGGTCCCCGCCGGTGGTGGACGGGTGGTGGCGAGCGTGATGGGTCGGTGACGATGATGATGCCTCGTGTGCGCGTGGCAGCGCGGTGCCGATCGAACGGACGCACGGACAGACGTTACGGGCTGGCGGTGGCGCCGTTGCACCTCCTAATTCCTTGCGTCCGTATGCCAAATGGAATGGAATGATGAGCCGCCGGCCCGCGCAAATGATGCCCTGCTTTGCTTGCGTGGTCCATGCCGGCCCAACCGTTCCAAGATATCGTGCTCCTGTGCAGATAGTACATCACCATCCTTCCCATGATTTGGAAGTCTCCTGATTTGAACGAAGATTATTCGGGGAAAAAAACTGTGTTACGTAATCGCAAATCAAAAAATTAGGAAGGAACTAAAGCCTGATGCGACAACAGTGTTACGATGCCCGGCCCAGTTTTCGCAGGCCTTTACTGTTCTGCTCAATGGCCCATTACAGAAAGTCGCAAAAAGGGCCCATTCAGAAGCCCAGATATATTTGTTTCAATACGGCACCGGAAAGCGTATTCGATATCCCCTCGAAGGCATCGCCCAGGTTGGCAGGTTTCTCGCCACAGGCGACCGGCGTGCGCGGCGTACCGCGGCGGCCCCGCCTGCTTGAGCGAACGGACGCCGCGGTGCAATGCAGCACAAGCCTGCAGCCAAACAACTCCCT
The DNA here is from genome assembly GCA_001602295.1 of Zoysia matrella. Classification (NCBI taxonomy): domain Eukaryota; kingdom Viridiplantae; phylum Streptophyta; class Magnoliopsida; order Poales; family Poaceae; genus Zoysia; species Zoysia matrella. Next base: position 100,302 of record BCLG01001557.1, on the reverse strand, counting down.
GTAGGTTCCGACCTCGCGCGCGCGCGTCAAAGCCGCCGTGCCGTCGCCGCCGCAGAGGACGACGCGTCCAGTTTCTCGCCGGGGCGTAGGATCGTCACGCGCCGGCAAGGGGATAATCAGGTACCGCCTCAACTCGGTGCACTGGCATGTAGCACAGCTACTACAGATTTCCCCGTACGCGAGTAAAAAATTCGGTCGAAGTAGCGTCGCATTGGGACAGACAGCAGCCCAAGTAGTTGGTGAAATCGCTGGATGCATCGAATGTTCGTCCTAGCTTATGGGTTGATAGTCATGTGAAATCCCACTGCTCCTTGAGTAGGCGAAACCATTTGTCATTACTAACGTTCAAGTACGACAATTGTGATTGTTAGGAATGTGGGAATCTACTTAGCCAATAGAAATAAAATGACTGCAATACATAAATCACAGAGGAATAAGATTTAAGTACAACATGACTTATATCTTTTTCTTGGATTCCTTAGGACCTTGTCTTTACAACTCTAAAATACATATCCAGCTTCCATATCAAGACATTAAGCTTGATACAGCTTTTGTATGGCAACAAATGTGAGAAGAAATACACTGTTGTTGCAAAAGAAATAGGGAAAACATGAAAAGTCCACTGAGTTCTACTTCTGCATGTTGGTGGTAAATCATTTTTAACAAGACAACCAATTTTTAACATAGTACTTTGTAAACTTGCAAAAATCTCATTGCTTGTTACCTTCTTGTTGCAAAGTAACCAATCCAAAGTATGTTCCAGATGGACCCTTTGCCATAAGAGATGCATGTGTACCCTTCTCCACGATAGCTCCTTTATCAAGCACAGTGATCATATCACAGTTCTGGATAGTGCTTAGCCTGTGTGCCACTACTATACTTGTCCTGCCTACCATCACTCGGTCCAATGCCTCTTGCACCGCTTTCTCAGACTGGCTGTCCAATGCACTTGTAGCTTCATCCAGTAGCAGGATGGCAGGGTTCTTCAGGATGGCCCGGGCAACTGCAATGCGCTGTTTCTGGCCTCCTGAAAGCTGAACACCCCGTTCACCACAGAACGTATCATATCCATCCTTCAGTCCACTAATGAAGTCATGTGCATGTGCGTACCGTGCTGCATTCTCTATTTCTTCCTCACTGGCTGTTTCGCTGCCATAAGCAATGTTTTCTCTGATTGTAGTTGCAAAGAGTGTTGGCTCCTGGCTGACCAGCGCAATGTGTCGTCGAAGGGCTCGAAGATTATATGTTTTGATGTCTCTACCATCAATCTCAACCACCCCCTTAAGTGGATCATAGAACCGCTCTATAAGCCCAACGATTGTTGACTTGCCCGAGCCACTTTGTCCAACAATGGCTGTTGACTTACCTGATGGAATTCTTAAGGAGAATTCTTGGAAGATGATCACATCTGGCCTTGATGGATATGCAAAACCAATATCTCTAATGTCAACCTCACCTTTGAGCATCTCTGGTTTGAATCCCTCTGGGTTATCAGGGTCAATTTCGGTTTGCCTATCAAGAACAGCAAACAATGAAGCAACTGCATCAGCACCCTTAGCAAGATCTGTTGTCATGCTACCTGCATCTGCAATCATACGCCCTGTGCCTACTAGAACAATAAACGTTTGTAAGAGGGCCCTAGCAGTGATTTGGTGCTCAGCCATGAGCATACCACCATACCAGAAGAAAAGTGCCCAAGTGCATTTCAAAAGGCTCATGCATGTGCCAAGGACGAGACCTGCAAACCATGATTGCCGGATGCTTTCCTTGAGTGGACCATCCTGTGCTTGGTCAAAAAGGCGCAATATATGGTCTTGTGATGAGAAAGCGGTTATGGTGCGAAGGTTAGAGACAGCCTCAGCAGCTAGCTTGGTACTTTCGGATTGTGCCTTAATTGATTTCTTAGACATGCTCTTTAGTAACACATGGCGAGCATAAAAGCCGATAATGACAAGAGGTTGTGTTGCTATCATCACAAGAGCCAAACGCCATGCTATCACTAGACCCATAATGCAGGCAATGAGCACTGCCGATACTGTCTGGATCACCAAAGACAATCTATCACCCACAAGTGACCTCACCTACAACACAAATATTTTCGATCAGGTACTACTGTATTGGTCATTTGCAATTATAAGTAACCTTTCATTATATTTTTTTTACTTACAATGTTGGCGTCCTTGGCAAGCTGTGAGCATATGACTCCACTGGAATTCTCATCCCGGTCAAACCACCCAATCTCGAAAGTGAGGATTTTTGCAAGCATTTGTTCCCTTATCCTCTTGGTGAGGTGTTCCCCCATGGCACTAATGTTGTATTGCTGCCAAATACTGGCCAGAATTGCGAACACCGCAATAGCAACAAATAAAAGTGTGTAGGTCCTAGTTTTGTCCTTGATTATATCATGATCTGTCAAGAAGTAGACTGTGATCATATTCCCCATAGCATAAGAGTACACAGGCTGTATGGCTCCAGACACCATTGCACTAATGCTTCCCATCAGTGTCTGCTTCCACTCTGGTGCATTAAGCATAAGAAGTCTTCTAAAGGACGGCACAGGAAGCTTTGACTTCTGTGTGTTGTCCTTATGCTGAGCATCTTCACTTGATTCTGCTGTGCATGATCTGCTAGCCTCAGAGAACCTCCTGCTCATGTTGAGGCTGTTAGATGGTTGCACAACAGATGTACTACCAATTCCACTAAACTCATCAGGTTCCCTTGAATCTTGGGTCTTCTGAAGGCAGGCAAGAGATGAGTAGAGGCCATTCTCATTGGCAATGAGATCATCATGGGATCCCATCTCTTTGATTTCACCGGACTGAATGACAGCAATCATGTCAGCATTTCGGATAGTGGAGAGCCGATGTGCTATGACAATTGTAGTCCGGCCCATGGAGGCCAGGTCAAGAGTCTCCTGCACAACACGCTCTGAATTAGTGTCCAATGCGCTGGTTGCTTCGTCAAGGAGGAGGATCTTGGGTGACTTCAGAATTGCCCTTGCAATAGCAATTCTTTGCTTCTGTCCTCCAGACATTTGGACACCATGCTCACCCACCTGTTTTTATTCTATACATGGTTAATCTCATGTGAGAAGCATAATGTATACTAGATGGAAGCAAACAGTTTAGTTTAAAGGCCCATTATTTGGACAATGTGAAGTGGTTAAAATGAATCGGCATGATGACAAGCTAATACTGGAGAACAATGACCCCAAGTCTGCTATGTCAAGAATTTAGAAAATTGATAATAGTCACGGAAACCTTTTCACGTGTGGTACTGCCATATCAAAGTTGAGGACTTCACTGATCATTTAGAATTATTTTAATATTTTAAAGGTTCATCTAATTCTTCAATGATTACATTTTTATGTATGCTGCCTATGGCAATGCTGGCACCTAAAAAAATTAGGTAAAGGCCCTGGTTCAATTTCAAGAGATCATTCTTCCCGCAATTAAAGAGGAGCCTTGGTGCAGTGGTAAAACTGTTGCTTTTTGACCAAGAGCTCATGGGTTTGAGTGCACTATTGATCTGGAGTTACAACATTATTGAGTTTGATGCCACTGTATTTCTTGGATGTTTATCCTGCAACAACAGTCTAAATGGATAATTTGGTCTCTGGTGAGTTTGCTGCATAGGCATTGCAATTTTAATAATATATGTCTCTTTTTTTTTTCCTTTCAGATTTGGGCTTTGAGAAGACAGAAGCATCACTGGATCAGCAGGACAAGACGCTTACCTGCGTGTCGTAGCCCTGCGGCAGCTGGGAGATGAAGTTGTGGGCGTTGGCTGCCTTGGCCGCAGCGACGATCTCCTCCGGGGTAGCATCTTCCTTGCCGAAGAGTATGTTCTCCCTGATCGACGTTGCGAAAAGCGCCGGTTCTTGACTGACGAGTCCTATCTGCGCGCGCAGCCACTTGAGCCGCAGCCGCCGGATGTCGACGCCGTCGAGGGTCACCTCCCCGCCGACGGGTCGTAGAACCGTTCCAGCAGCGCTATCACAGTCGACTTCCCTGACCCGCTGCTGCCGACCAATGCTACTGTGTGCCCAGCGGGCACGCGCAGATTGAAGCTCACCAAGATGGGGCTCTCCGGCCGCGACGGGTAGCTGAACTCCACGTTCCTGAACTCCACCTCGCCGACGACGTCGGCAAGCTCTTCTCCAGCTTCGCTCTCCGAGTCGATCTTCGGCACGCGCCGGATCATCTCCTGGATCCTCTCCGCCGCCGAGCTCGCCTCCGACAGGTATTTCACATTTGACAGAGCCGACCCCAGCGCCCTACAAAAGTTTGCCACGACGATTCGTCAATCGCGGCTTCATCATCAAGATTTCAGCAGGGTGTTGTTAAGCCCGTTCACGTACGTGGCACCCATGATGAGGTTGGCGGAGATGGCGAAGACGGTGCCTCCGTTGGAGCCATGGTACATGACGAGCCGGCTGCCATACCAGATGTTGAAGCCAGCGATGGCGAATCTGATGCCATTGCTGCCGATAGCAAAGCCCTTGGCGAGCCCCTGCTTGAGCCCGAGCCTTACCGACTCGTCGAGCGAGGCGGAGAACTTCGCCATGGTATTCTGCTCCGCAACGAACGAGTACACGATGCGCACGGACGACACGGCCTGCTGCGCGACGGTGCCCGGGCGCGTGTACTGCTCCCTGATCCGCCGCGAGAGGCCGATGAGCGTGCGGCCGTAGAGGAAGCCGGGGACGATGAGCAGCAGCGCCGACGGCAGCGCCACCAGCGTCAGCCGCCACAGCAGCACGAACCCGCCGACGTAGCTGCCGAGGAAGAGCGAGCAGTTCAGGATGAAGTTGGGCAGCTTCTCGCTCAGCGCGTCCTGCACCAGCAGGCTGTCGTTGGAGACGCTGGTCACCGCCTCCGACGTCGACCCCTTGTTGACGTCGAAGTACTCCACGTCCTGCCGCAGCATCGCCTTCAGGTACCGCGCCCGCATCCGCGACGCCTGCCGCTCCGCCGTCCGCGTCCAGCAGTACCCCTCTGCATGATGAGTCAGGCGCAGCACGAACACGTGAGGTACGTACTGAACTGATCAGCGCAGTGTGCAACACGGGCACCTGCTTCAGTGCAAAAGTGCACACTCACCCAGGAACGCCAAGACCCAGTTAGCGGCAGCCAGGTAGAGAAGGTACCGCACGTTCTGATGCCGATCACAGGAGGATTCGTCAGTCAAGCTAGAAGGTGTTCACGCCGGCTAGGATCAGAGATCAAAGATGAGAGATGGTGTCCCGAACCCTTACCGCATTCATCATGGAGGTGAACTCCGGGAGGGCGTCCGGGCCGATGCCGACGTCATTGAAGATTCGGCTGCCGATGAACATCACCATGGGCGTCGACATACCGTCGCCCACGGCGCCCACCAGGCCCAGCACCATGACCACCACGTCCACCGCGTCCGCGTGAGCGAACACGGACGCGAACGACCGCAGCGCCGACTTCGCCTTCGTCGCGGTCTGGGGCGGCCTCTTGTCCATTTCTCGCGGGTGCGCTAGAGCCTCGCGTCGGTGTCGCGATTGCCGGTGTTATGCAAATGAACGAGGCACTCTGCTGACTGCTGTTGCTAGCATGACCCAACTGCTGGGACTTGGAGGTGTGACTTATATTGTAATCAGCGGTGACGCGTAAAAGGGGCACGTCATCTATCTCGAAGCCATAACAACATATTTTTGGTGACCTTATAATGCACGTCACCTATTAAGCACAAAACGTGTCACCAATGTGGGATTTTTTACGTAGTGACGAGTCTTGATCAATATGTCGCACATTTTTCACGTCATTGTGACTTGTGAGACCCTGTGCATTAGGAATCTGATTAGTTAGAACAGCATCACCACATGATCAACGGGGTGGTTATTCCCACGCAAAAAAGGACAGGGGATCCATTCTTGAAGTCAACTGGAAGTAGATCCCAAATAAACGACGTACTGTAATTCTAAATTCAAAATCAATAGTCTAATGTCTGTGATTTGCTAGTCAAAAGACAACTTGATAGTCCATGCCGATTTGTTTAAATTATATACAGTGTAACTGTTCACACTTGACATGAGTTTTGTTGCATTTAAAAAAAATTATCGCACCTGCTCTGAAGTTAAAGTTATTTTTAAGATGACCTTCCCGTTGTAGAACCTATATCACCTTGTGAATGACAATCCTAAGAATGAGAATAAAATATGGACATAATTCATACTCTTTTCGTCTCAAAATAAATATGATACTTTAGATTTTTAAACATCTACCTTTGGTCATCTTTGGTCATTCATTTTATTAAAGGTCTCTTTGGTAGTCTTGATTTTTTAAGATTCACTCATGATTATTCTATGAACTTCTAACTGAAAGTGATTCTCTTTAATTCTCTCAAATAAACTCTTAAAATCAAAACAGAAAATTACTTCACAAAATCAGAAGAAGCTATTTTTTTCAGCTTCCAGCTCTTTAGTTTATTTCAGAAAATTACTTCACAGAATCAGATAAGATGTGAATCAGATAAGAATCACTTTTTTTAAAAACAGCGTTTAGTAGTGCTCTTTGAAATTCTGCAGGGGCCTTAAAAAATTATAAAATATTTTTATTTTATTGTGAAATGATTTATTATTAGAAATATTACTTTTATTTTTATTGTAGATTTGTCATTCATGTTTTCCTGAATCTTTTTCGCACCATCCAGTTCCCAAAAGTCAACCCATTCCACCGAAGCGATGCCTTCCACTCCATTTGTGCCAAAACAGTACTCCCTCCATCCAAAATAAATACTTTTTTTTAACTTTTGGACATCATATTTAACCATTTGTTAAAAAATGCACAAATATAAAAACAAATAGATCATGCTTAAGTATTTCTAATAATAAAAAATTCACAATAAAAAATATTTTTTATAATTTTTAATAAAACAAATGGTTAAATATGATTTTTAAAATAAAAAATAACACTTTTTTTTGGAACGGAAGAGTACGAATACATGACCCGGGCAATTAGAAATATTAGTGTTGACTCCTCCTTTCTCTATAATAAGGAAGTTTTAGTTGTACCTGGTACAATTCAGATACTGAAGAGAAGTACAAATCTATGCATCCAAATATCCAATGTGATAGTCCAATTAGAGAAAGTATGCGGCTAAGACTTGCTCTCAAGGTACGAATCCATGCCTTCACTGCGACAGGAAAGGGAAGACAAAAATGGTCATCTTTGTGGTTCTCCTGTACGTTGGCCACGGATCCTATCCACGGCACAGAAGCGGCGGTGACGCGCGACGGAGGCGACGGCGCCATCACGGCGTGGCCCCCTGTCCACGGATCGAGGCTTTATATCAGGACATATCTTTTGTGCTCCGTGGATTGCATCATGTCATAAGTTCCGGCGACATATCTTTCTTCTAGAGTAGACTAATAAGCAAGATCTTTTTACTTCAAATGGTTAGAGATGCAAATACCCAACCAATCCAAGCCTGGAAAACTTATACTGTTTATCCATCTTTTTGTGGTGATCATACGAGTTTCGGTAATATTGCTGCTGTGCTTAGAGATGCAAATGACCAAGGCATTCTGCTAGCTGTTATTAAATTGACCTGGCTTGGAGTCGCGCTAAGTTGGTTTGGGTCATAAATCTCGATTGTATGGTCGCACTTCTCTTTTTTCTCAATGCGAAACGTGTCACGCACAATCTTGAAAAAAAAAAGCTGAACCTCACTGGGACTTGAGGTGTGATTTACATGGTGAGTCTGATCAAATATGTCGCACATTTTTTTCACGTCATTGTGACTTGGGAGACTGCGCATTAGGAATCTGATTAGTCAGAACAGCATCATCTCATGATCAACGAGGTGGTTATTCCCACGCAAAAAGACAGGGGGTCCATTCGTGAAGTCAATTGGAAGCATAGATCCCAAGTAAACGACTTACTGTAGCCCAAAATTCAAAATCAATCTGTGACTTGGGGATGAGGTTAGAGGTATAAATAGATGCACATAAAGTTAACAATGTGAACTTTTTAGTTAAAAAAATAACTAATTTTTCAAAAGTAGAGAAGATTTTGAAAAGTTAGTTTATTTTGTTCAACTAGAGAGGTTTGTAGGATAACCTAACTATCTTTAGTTTTCACCCCTAGATGGGGTTGGCGGAAACTGAAGAGTAATTATTTTGATTAAATCAAATCTGCGTGCAACACATTTCGAATGTATAATATCCATCTGTATCATTCGTAGATGCGATGATCGAGCCGGCAGTGTTGTGTTTTTTTTTTCCTAACAAAGCATTAAAACAGAATCAAACTTTTGGGGCAAGTAGCGACGACATAATGTGCTCTTTTGTTCAGCAGACGCATACCGAATCCAAGATTATTATTACATCAGTGTTTCCGTAATAACTATCGTCAGTGAAAGCAACGGGGATTAGCATACGTACTCATACCTCGTTCTCAGTACTTAATGATCGAAGTTCAAGCTCGACTCTCTGTATGTCTTAACCAATGTCTATTTATTCGTGGAAAATAATGTCAAGATCTGCCGACACAAAAAAATGATGTAACAATATTGTATCATCCTCATTAGAGGTGAAAATTGGTGACCGTCAAGTTCACCTACAAACCACTCTAGATCAACCAAATGAATTTGTTTTCTAAAATGATTATATATTTTCTAAAAATAGTTTATTTAGTTGAACTAAAGAGGTTGTGAACATAAGGTTCACTAGCTTTCACCACCAAGCCTCGCCATCCGACTTTCAGGCTGAGGAATTTGACTGATCAATTTCTTTAGTTACTTGTGGGTATATTTTTTCCGTCTTATGTCCCTAGGAATTCTAACTTCCAAGAACGAGTTATATCATTTTCAGTCAAATGCTCTGCAAGTCAGAACTTGGAGCTAGAACTATATATGCTTGTTGGCCTAATTGCTACTACTACATTGCATACAGTCAAACACATATGCTCCAGTTGAATCAGCTACTTGCAGCTGCAGCCGCGACTGGGATTCCACTACTAGCGCAAACTAAATAATCCGCAGCCATACTGTTCTTTTCAGACTGCTGCATGTTCAAACCCGATGCGGATTTTGTCGCGTGGCAAAACTCCTAATGGCCGTCGAAATTCGAGATCCGTCGGCCGAGGCCCAATCAAAAGTAAGCCTCACAAGAGCCCAAATACAATTCTTCTTTTTAGCAGAGCCCAAAAAGTCTTCGACTACCCCTCGAAGGCCCAAAACATCCTCTCCCGTGACCGTGCCTCGCCGACGCCGGCCGTCGTGGGGCCCCTCATCGCCTCGCGGGCGCGGCAGCGTGGCGGGGCGTCGCCGACAAGCTTGCTTCCAATCGTAACTCGTGTCTCGCCCCGCGCGGCGCCCGCGTGTTCCTGTCTCCCCTCCGCTATCTTCCTCTGCCGGTTCCGGAGGGGCCCCAGCGACGCCTGCTCGCGACGCTCCGACCAGGTGATGCACTGATACATCCACCTATCCTGTCATGCTGCAAGGCGGGCTGTAGCATAGCTAGTTTTTTTTTTCCTAGTACGAGTGAATACAAATCAGCGTCGCGCTTCAGCAGCCCTCTATCAAATCGCTGGTGATACCAGCAAATGTTTGTGGTGCGTATGTAGTTCTGACAACTAATAATGCCTGTTGAGGGATCTTCCTTGAGGAGGTGCAAGCAATGTTTGCTCCGTAGTTCGTAGTTTCAAATTTACAGTAGCTGTAAGGCTGTAAATTGTTGATACTATGCATGGGCATGATAATGCTGTTGGCCTATTTGATCATGCACAGGATTTTCCTCCATATGACTTTGTTCTAATGCTTTTTTTATCCTCTCAGTGAATAAGCACTTACGGACCTTAGAAATGTGCATGAGCCGTGAGATGTGAATGTATATCTGAGGAAAATCCTGATTATTCATATTTAAATGCACACCGACAGAAAGTATAAGTTGATGCTTGCCATAGTGACTTGCGGTCAGTTAAAGTTGATGCTTCTTTCTTGTTCGTGTCGATTCTGCTACCTGTCATATTCGGGCTATGAAGCTAGAACTTACCAATGCGTTTCACCAACAGATTGTACATCACTGATATTTCCTAACACTATAATACATATCCAGCAGATATATTAAAAAACTGTAGGCTTGGAACACTTCTGCAGATTGATGTAACAATTGGATAAAAAAATATCCCATTGCCGCACCAGAAAAAGAAAAATTATTGTCTGCTTAGCTTTCTTGCTTGTTGATAAAAAAATGTTAAATCACTCGCTTGGGCTCGCAAACAATGAACAGACAGCAATCCTGCAGAACTCAGTGTTGGCTGCTTCCTTGTTGCAAACTAACCAATCCAAAGTATGTTCCAGAGGGACCCTTGGCCATGAGAGATTCGTGCGTACCCTTCTCCACAATAATTCCTTTGTCAAGCACAGTGATCAAGCCACAGTTCTGGATTGTGCTGAGCCTATGTGCCACTACTACACTAGTCCGACCGACCATCACTCGGTCCAATGCCTCTTGCACCACCTTCTCGGACTGGCTGTCCAATGCGCTTGTAGCCTCATCTAGTAGCAATATAGCAGGGTTCTTCAGGATGGCCCGGGCAATAGCAATCCGCTGTTTCTGGCCTCCTGAAAGCTGAACACCTCGCTCACCGCACCGTGTATCGTATCCATTCTTGAGGTTGCTAATGAAGTCATGTGCATTGGCAGACCTTGCAGCGTTCTCTATTTCTGCCTCACTTGCTTTTTCTGTGCCATACATGATATTTTCTCTTATTGTACCAGCAAATAATGTTGGTTCCTGGCTGACCAGTCCAATGTGACGCCGCAGGGCTCGAAGATTGTATGTTTTGATGTCTCTACCATCAATCTTCACCGCTCCCTTAAGTGGGTCATAGAATCTTTCTATAAGCCCAATGATGGTTGACTTCCCAGAGCCACTTTGCCCAACAAGGGCTGTCGACTTCCCCTGCTGGATGCTCAAGGAGAACCCTTTGAAGATGATCACATCAGGTCTTGATGGATATGCAAAATCAACTCCTCTGATGTCCACATCACCTTTTAGTTTCTCAGGCCTGCACCCTTCGGGGTTGTCAGGGTCAATTTCGGTTTCCCTGTCGAGAACAGCAAACACTGAAGCAACTGCATCGGCACCCTTAGCGAGGTCTGTTGTCATGCTACCTGCATCTGCGATCACACGGCCTGTGCTTACTAGTATCATGAACGTTTGAAAGAGTGATTTGGCAGTAATTTGATGCTCAGCCATAAGCCTGCCACCATACCAGAAGTCGAGGGCCCATGTGCATGTCATAAGGCTCGTGGAGGTGCCAAGGCCAAGGCCAGCAAACCATGACTGGCGGATGCTTTCCTTGCGTGGCACATCTTGTGCTTGATCGAAGAGGCTTAGTATGCGGTCCTGGGATGAGAAAGCGGTTATGGTGCGGAGATTGGAGACGGCCTCAGCAGCTAGCTTACTACTTTCAGATTGTGATTTTATCGATTTCTTGGACATGCTCTTTAGTAAGACCCGACGAGCATAAAAGCAGGTGATGATAAGAGGCTGCACCGCTATCATGACAAGAGCCAAACGCCAAGCAATCGCAAGACCCATGGTGAAGGCTATGACCACTGCAGAAGCTGTCTGGATCACCAGAGCCATACGGTCGCCCACAAGTGACCTCACCTACAACACAAAATGTTATGTCTTACTATGCGCTCCATACAATTATTTTTCTAAATGTAAAATTTCTTGAGTTTATACGAGAACTTACGACGTTAGCATCCTTGGCAAGTTGTGAGCATATGGCACCACTGGAATTCTCATCGCGGTCAAACCACCCAATCTCAAAGGTGAGGATTTTTGCAAGCATTTGTTCTCTAACCCTCTTGGTGAGGTATTCTCCCATGGCGCCAAAGTTGTAATGCTGCCCAATGTTGATCAGGAATGAGAGCACTGCAAGAGCCACAAAGATGAGTGCATAGGTCCTTGTTCTGTCCTTGATCTCGTCATGATCTGTCAAGAAGTACACCGAGATCATGCTTCCCAGGGCATATGCATATGCAGGCTGTATGCCTCCAAATACGATTGCACTAAAGCTTCCCATAAGCGCTTGCTTCCATTCTGGTGCGTTAAGCATAAGTAGCCTTCTGAAGGATGGAACAGGAAGCTTTGTCTTCTGGATGTTCTCATCGTCTCCAGTGTCATCCGTTGAACGTGCCGAGTTTGACCTGCTAGCTGTAGAAAACCTTCTACTCGTACTGTGGCTGCTGGATTGCCCCACACCAGACGTACTTCCAGTTCCACTTGCCTCACCAGCCTCCCTTGAATTTCTGTTCTGTTGAAGGCGGATAAGAGACGAGTAGATGCCATTCTCGTCGGCTATGAGCTCCTCATGAGAGCCCAGCTCCTTGACCTCACCGGATTGCATGACAGCAATAATGTCAGCATTTCGTATAGTGGAGAGCCGATGCGCGACAACAACAGTTGTCCGCCCCACAGAGGCCAGGTCAAGCGCCTCCTGCACAACACGTTCTGACTCAGTGTCCAGTGCACTGGTGGCTTCATCAAGGAGGAGAATCTTGGGTGACTTGAGGATTGCTCTGGCAATTGCAATCCTCTGCTTTTGTCCTCCAGACATTTGAACTCCACGCTCACCCACCTATTTTTAAAGCATGGTTAGTATCAGAGAGAAAATCAATATTTTATAGAAGGAAGAACTCTAGCTCTTAGGTCACAGTGCACTGGTGGCTTCAATGCATAGCTGATGAGTGACTACTATTAAAAAGTTGATCAGGTCACAGTGTTCTATATGTTTGAGAGATGCTGGGATTTCCCATGTTTAAAATTGACATAGCTTCAAATAGTCTCTGATGGTAGGATTGCTGCCACGTAGTTGGCCTGATTATTGTCTGATACTATATTGCTATCCTATTCCTATATTTATATGTTCGTGCTAACTTGTGATCCCACCTGTTCATGTTACATTATGATTTATGCCATGAAAAGTTTGATTTCTCCATTTATGTTTAGTTTATGCTGTGTTTGCAAGTTTACTTTTACAACTGATTTGAAGCTCTAAGTGGCAAACAATAGTTAGCGCTAGTTAGCATATCATGTCAAGCAATGTCAGTTACCTTTTGTGAAGTTACTGTGGTGCTTCTATTTTTATGCAAAATATTTCAAAAAAGCTCATCGAAAATGAACCTTTAATCTTCTTTTCTTTTTCTCCAGATGTATTAAAAAAAAAATCAAGCAATAATCTATACAAATTTTGTTTTTATTGGAATGCAAATTAATATCCAACTCTCATCTTATTGGAATTACAAAGTTTGTAGTTGTTAGTACTGTTTTGTTTTAGAGCCTGATTGCAGGTGCAGCAGTAACGCCGAGCGGTCTTTCACTGTTTGGAGCACTTTCCTGTAGAGTATATATTTTCATGAGCGCATGAATTATAGAAATGAAAGTTCGGTTACAAAGTGCTCCTCATTATTGTCACTACAGTGATGTGCATCCAACAAGGAGGATATTCTGAGTGCCAATCTAGTCATCTTGTTTGATGTTTGCCTGCATCAAAGTTTACCGAGCCCTCATTTTGAGTGCATCACAGTGGTTACCCACGTCCGTCCACCGACCGTGGAAGCAAGCACCCTGAGTGGCGGGGCCAGCTGCTCCTCCTCGTTCCTCGTTCCCTAATTTGGAGTCACTGCTGTCACTCTTTTATGATTCCTAGGTCCCACTATAAGCAATCTTGCAACGCATGTGCTTTTATCCTTCCATATTTGAAAAGGAGCAACGATAGAAGCAGCGTAGCAGCCATAGAAATATTGGAACTGCTGTTAGCACAGGTTAATAGGTAGTAAAATTTGATGCACGCGTTTACTGGTTTGAGAGGGTTCAACCACTAGTCTTAATTACATGAACTCTAGCTGTTAAAAATGTTGCTTCATGATCTACTCTCATATCTGACACTTATTTTTTGTAGCTGTCGTGGAAAGATGTGTCACAGAGCATTATTCAGATGTGAACGGCTGACCATTCTAATTCTATTTACAGCTGATATAACTGGATCTATAGTGGATAGTACATTTGTTCTACTGGCAAGGTATTTTGTGATGTGTTGGATTCTTTTTTATTATTATTTTCCTTCTCGTTTTGTTGCAGTTCCATTAGAAGCTGATGATTTGACAGCCCAATGCCGGCTCCAGTGCCTTTTTTTGTGTCACTTGTGAAAATTGTCAACCTTATCATGGGTTTTGTTTCTCCACTCGTCAGAGTGCTGTTTATTCACTTTACTTTGGCGTAATGAACTCTTCTGCCTTCAGGATTCCTGGAACCAAGAGCACATTCCTACTTGAAGCTTTTTGACAGTTATCTTTTTTCTTCAAGGAAAAAAGATAACTGTCCTAACCATTTCCAGCACATCAGACTGGATTGAGGAAATTTCTGTTTGAAGTTTGAACACGCAACAGACAGGACCTGTTGCCATCGGCCAATGATGCTGCGCCAAGCATGCGGCTATTAGCAGCTGCTACAGGTAGGCAGCACTACAAATTGGAGTGGTGGACTAGTGGTGCTGCTTCCAGATATGGGCAAGTAGTGTATCGCCCTAGAAACAAAAGGTGGTGGTGCTTCCATAACAAACCTTTACGGGTAGCCTATCTTTCGTGCTATGTTTTTGTTTTCAATAATCATTAAGTTCCTTAAGAATCGGCAGGAAAAGTGGCACGCTTCACTAAAACAGTCATGCAACAGTTTGGCCCACTCGTTGTATATTCTAATTGTGTAGTTTTCTTGCTCGAGTTCGGGATGTGTGAGTGCTTTTCTCCATTTCGAGTTGTTTTTGTGATGCTCGAGGGCTTTGTTTGTTTGCACTGTACAGTGAGAATCTATTGGATTGTCATAATCTATGGGAAAGCTAAATTGTGAAAGTTGTGTTACAAAAACTGAAACAATCAAGTAGTTATGAGATAGTGATTGTGTTTTTGTGTCTTGTGTAGATAAAATCTGACAAGCTGGGATGTGTGGATTATGATATTTTGGATTTCGGCAGATTCGGCTTAGTGAAATTTGGGACAAATTTTTTTTTTCACTGCTACTTGTTAGAAGCAGAACCCAAAAAAATCTATGGTGCAAACAAACACGTCCTTAGTCAAACTTGAGGAATTGATTCAGAAATTTGAAAAAGGAAAGAGCAATATGATTTCCCTTTTCACTAGAATTCAGGACTCCGTACTACATAGTGGACCTAAAGCACACTGGTGCTCCATGAAAACCAGAATATCATGAGACAAAAAGCGTCATTTCGTTGCACTACCACATATAAAAATTACTAACGACGTACAAGAACGGCATAATGTTTTCATTAAAAAAAAAACTTGACTTTTACTTTTACAGGTAAGAAAAGCGTACTGAATAAAACTACCGCATGCATTGCAAGTGCTTATGCAACTCGTTTGAAAGAAAAGTGCAATTTTGCAAACGGCACTTGCTAACTGGTGGAGAGCAAAAATTACCTGCGTGTCGTAGCCCTGCGGCAGCTGGGAGACGAAGTTGTGGGCGTTGGCCGCCTTGGCCGCGGCGACAACCTCCTCCGCCGTGGCGTCCTCCTTGCCGAACAGTATGTTCTCCCTGATCGACGTCGCGAACAGCGCCGGCTCCTGGCTGACGAGGCCCATCTGCGCGCGCAGCCACTTGAGCCGGAGCCGCCGGATGTCGATTCCGTCGAGGGTCACCTCCCCGGCCGACGGGTCGTAGAACCGCTCCAGCAGCGCGATCACCGTCGACTTTCCCGACCCGCTGCTGCCGACCAGCGCCACCGTGCGCCCCGCCGGCACGCGAAGGTTGAAGCTCACGAAGATGGGGCTCTCTGGCCGCGACGGGTAGCAGAACTCCACGTTCTTGAATTCCACCTCGCCGGCGACGTTCGCCAGCTCCTCACCGGCGTCGCTCTCCGAGTCGATCTTGGGCACTCGGCGCATCACTTCCTGGACCCTCTCCGCTGCCGCGCTCGCCTCCGAGAAGTACTTCACGTTCGACAGCCCCGATCCCAGAGCTCTGTACATAAGTTGGTTAATGGCACAACGTCTGATTAAATTACGGAGAAGAACGAATGCACGGAGTAGTTGCGGGTAGCTGGTGTTGTCACGTACAGTCCGCCGACGACAATGGAGGCGGACACGGCGAAGACGGTGCCACCCTGGTAGCCGTGGTACATGACTAGGCGGCTGCCGTACCAGACGTTGAACGCCCAGATGGTGAAGGTGATCCCGTTACTGCCGACGGCGATCCCCTTGGCGAGCCCCTGCTTGAGCCCGAGCCGCGCCGACTCCTCAAGCGCGGCGGAGAACTGCGCCATGGTGCTCCGCTCCGCCACGAACGAGTACACGGTGCGCACCGACGAGATGGCCTGCTCGGCGATGGCGCCGGGGCGCGTGTACTGCTCTCTGATCCGGCGCGCGAGGCCGATGAGGATGCGGCCGTACATGAACCCGGGGATGATGAGCAGCAGCACCGACGGCAGCGCCACCAGCGTGAGCCGCCACAGCAGCGTAAACCCCACGGCGTAGCTGCCGAGGAACATGGAGCAGTTCATCACGAAGTTGGGCACCTTCTCGCTCAGCACGTCCTGCACCACCAGGCTGTCGTTGGAGACGCTGGTGATCACCTCCGACGTCGACCCCACCTTGAGGTCGAAGTACTCCACGTCCTGCCGGAGCACCGCCCGCAGGTACCGCGCTCGCATCCGCGACGCCTGCCGCTCCGCCGTCCGCGACCAGCAGTAACCCTCTGCGCGTCAGAAATGTACTAATCATAATCAGCACAGTGGTGCAGACGACAGCATTGGCAATTCGGCATGTACGCGAGAGCATCAGCAGCGCCCTCTCTGACTCTCACCTAGGAACGCCACGACCCAGTTCGCCGCCGCCAAGAAGAGGAGGTTCCGCGCGTTCTGGCCAAAGGAAGATCGAATCGATTCATCAGTGAGGGCGTTCACACATTGGCCAGGAAGGATCAACGGCGCGCGGCGGCGATCAGAGAGATGGATTACTACTGTACCTTGTTGATCTTGGCGCTGAACTCAGTGAGGACGTCAGGCCCGCCGCCGAGGCCGTTGAAGATGCGACTGGTGATGACCAGCATCACCGGCGTCGAGAAGCCGTCGCCCATGGCGCCCAGCAGACCCAGCGCCATGAGCACCGCATCCGTGGCGCCCGCGTGCATGAACACGGACGCGAACGACCGCATCACCGACACGCTCTTCGCCTTCGCCGCCACCGGCGCCGGCGCCGGCCCGTTGTCTTTGCCCATTTCGTTCGAGCGGCCGGCTGGCGAGGTTGCTGGCAGCTGGTTCGTTCACCGGACACGGCGCACCGCAGAACGGCCTCGCTTTGCTCCTGTGAGCGCGGCAGTTATACAGGCGAAGATTGACTTGGCGCACGGCTCCCTAGCTTCGCCTTCTTTTCAGGCGGCGGTAGGCTGGTAGCCTCTGACTCTCTCAGATGGAGAAGAATAGAAGTGAGGGCTCTCTTTATAGGGTGCCAGGCAGCAGGTGCCCACATCAAGCAAGCCATAAGTTGCAATAAAAATGCCGTAGCTGAGATTGATTTTCTTGCCACTTTCCTGTTGTTTCACCTTTAAAAGTCAAATATATAAATTTGATCTCAGTTTTTTGATTTAAATAAGAATATAAAAAAAATAATGCATGCCAAAAACTAATTAATTAGTTTCAGAATTGAATTACACATTAACTAATAATTATTAAAGAATTTTAGCTCCTAGAATTAATGTAAAAGAACAACTGAAGCATCAAAATCAACGCAAATAGATGGTTCATATCATCCTATTTTAAAATCTACCTTAAAATACAAGCAAGTCTTTACGTGTGTCCTATATTCTCCACCCGTCCTTCAATTTCGTTACCTCTTTGAGATTTTTACACACTTTACATGAAAGGAGCAATATTCTGAAATATACAAAAATATCTCGCTAGTGATACGCTTTGGACGATGTTCCTATCTTTTCAAATACGGCATCAACAGAATCACGACGTTTTTAGGAGTAGACTTGCCCACCCTAACATGACTTTTAAACTTGAACCTAAGGTCAAATCAATGATTAGTAATTAAACAAAAAATAAATTTAGACACATGGAAAATTATATTTAATTAAATTCATGTGATTAACGTAAGCCTTTACGTGATGCCAACCCCTTGCTTGCAAGTCCGGATTATGTCAACATAGGATTATGACTTGCCACTATAATGTGCCGGGTGCCAAGTCATAATACACACCAAATACTCCCTCCGTTCTTAAATTGATGCGTCATTCATTTTTAATTTTAACTTTAACCATTTCTCTTATTCAAAAAATTAATTTAAATGTAAAAAATTTAAAGTTATTAAATCAAATTATAACAAAATACTTTTATATAATATTTATTAAAAAAATTTAAATATAACGAATGATCAAAGTTGAAAGTAAAAGTGAACGGGGACAAGTCGATGTAGCACTCTGCGATCAAGTGCTGACTTGGCACTGTACACACACTGTTTGTCCATCTAATCCGCTGGCGATTTCCCAAATGACATAAAGTTTTATTGCTAATTTTCGCCGACTGCAGCATCACAATTCTCCACGTAGTAGAGAGTGTGAGGCACGCTTTGCACATTGCAAGCGACCGTCACTGGATTGTGGTTTACCCACTTCAAATGCAATTCAGATCAGTACGATACTAAGTGGGTGAACCACACAATGGTGGAGACTGAACGACATAAAGCTTGCTAAAATTTAGTGAAAATGATGAATGATTCAAAGATATGCACCACGAACCTTGTTGCTGTGTGACTAACAGTGAAGTGGTCACACGAAAATCAACGGGTAGCAGTTAGCAAATTGTCACATGAATTCATCGGGGCCATGCAGAGGTTACAGAGTCATCGGCTCAGATCTGGAGGTGGAAGACGAGCCATGCGCGTAGGCTTCAGAGCAGTAGCCATGAAGTCACAAACTGCAGGGCCATCGCAAGCCATGAAGTCACAAACTGCAGGGCCATCGCACCTACCAATACAAATTACTTACACATCGATCAATCAAAGGATGAGGGTTAACTAAGCTGACAAGCATGTTTAGTTGGTAGATCAAGCACGCAAATTACACGGTCGTCCACCACGCATGTCTTTCAGGTGCAGTTCAGTCTACTCCTAGTTCCAATGGCACAGAGAAAAGGTGACACGTCAAGTTGTCAACTGCACCTGATTGTTCGAATCAACGGCCATGGCATCTCGATCGGTGGTCACCGTGACCCTCGTGTGGAAACAGATCTTTGAACCTACTGACACCGGTGAATCATGCATGGTGCTTGGTGGTCCTTTTGAGAAGTGGAAAATAATGATTTTTTTTTATTTTTTTTTTTTTTTTTTTGCAAATGGAACTCGCTTTTGAATTTGCAACTTGCAAGAGATATCATTTTGTAAACGGCAGGGATCTTTGCCGATCGCTATTTGCCAGGATAGTGGGTGACAGTTTATATCACGAAAGGCAAACTTTTTACGTTGGATCGATAAGGGTAAAATGTCAGGTAATT
Source organism: Zoysia matrella (assembly GCA_001602295.1). Lineage (NCBI taxonomy): Eukaryota > Viridiplantae > Streptophyta > Magnoliopsida > Poales > Poaceae > Zoysia > Zoysia matrella. The sequence continues at coordinate 80,752 of BCLG01001557.1, read as the reverse complement.
CAGAACTGACGGCTGGGTGGCTTAAACAAAGATGAATTATTTGGTACGTCTAAAGTTACTACGGCACCATATACATTGGCAACACTACTTTTGAGTATGCAGACCCTAGGGTTAGGGAACTGTGAGGATCAGATGCCAAGTGCAGGAAGGAAGTGATTTATCATGCAACTAGCTTGCCAAAAGAGAGGCATGCAGAGCGGTGCGATGAAAAGTGGAGCATTGATCCCACCCGAATGCAGAAGAAAAATACACATGTTATTCTATGCAGATTCTCCCTCAAGTTGGGTGATTTTCAAAGAGTGATTGGAAAAGTTGAAAGCTGGAAGAACCTCATGCTTCCCACTGTACTGAAACAGCACGCCGGTCTAATCTAGTCCTCTCTTGTCTCAAAACAAGTGACGTTTGACTTTTTTAAATCAATATTTGACTATTCATCTTATTCAAAAATTTTATAAAAATGCAAAAATAAACAAGTCAATATTAAAATATTTTTAATAATGAATTATTTCATAATAAAATAAATAAAAATTTCACAAATTTTTTGAATAAAACGAATAATCAAATATAGATGTTTAAAAATTTAAAAAGACATTTATTTTGAGACGGATGTAGCGCATCGTGTTCAGAATAAAGCCCACTGATGCATCCGCAGCCAACCAAATGACAAACGGAAGAAGCAGCGAAATGGAGAAAGGTTCGACGATTGATGTACGTAACCTGCCGCCTGCAGTGTGCTTTGGACAAGGATTTCATTTTGACATCACAATTTAGCGAAGGCACGGTGGTCAACCATCGCAACTCACCATTGTCATCTAAGAGCATTAAATTTTATTTGTTACTTCCTCCTTTTTTGAAACTGCTATTACCAGCCAGTTCAAATTAATTTGATCTAACCGGCGACAATAATTTTAGAACAAAGAGGGAGTGCACACATTGTTTTCCAAAGATTCAAGCCATGGAACGGTTATGTTCTATCTCAGTATTTTTCTTTCAGTAAATGTGTTTATCAAAACGTTTATGCATACTGTACAAAATGACTTGCTTTGATCACCCCTTCTTTTAGGATGGGCAAAAGCCAGACATGAAAATATATCAACCTGCTTTTGTATTCTTTTCATATCTGCTGCTTTAAACATATCTATGCTACACTTTGACCGTATCAATCTATGTGCAAATCATGAGTACCTTTGAAGTGGCAAAAGCAGAAGAGTTTGCGAGCATTGTTTTCCTCATACCATACACATTCGCACTCCATTTACAATTTGTAAACGTCCCTTGATCGCACTCTTGGCCATTCATCCTTCACTTTGCGACAATGGTCCAAAAAAGAGATAGACATGTACTAATATTTCTTGGGGGGTGTCTATGTTTTTTCTACCTAGCTAAACTGATCATGAGGTTGCTTCTCGATTCGTTTTCAATTATTAGTTTATTTAATTTCTATTTTTGCTTTTACTATTATAGAAGTGAGACTGGGATCATGGATTGTCCTTCTCTGCATATATACTACAAATGCCATTTACATTATATTACTATGTATGCGTACTCATGTTATCTACTTTTTCTCCAATTATAGAAACTCACACACAAATGTTTGTTCCGGTGGTAGAAGGAATGTTATGGCAATGTATGTTGCTCCTTGCCTGCATGCATCTTTTGGGGCATCAGTTTGTACATGCTGTTCTTTTTCATAGGAGATTTTGATACCCAAATATTAGTGTATGATTTTGTTCAGTATATATTTCTTGCTTTAGAATAGGTATATTCTTCAATAAAAAAGGAATAAGTATATTCATGGTGAGCCAAATTGATTTTGGTTTCCATTCACATTATGTTGTTTATAAATATGCCACATTGCGACGCTAGTGGCTATCTGCTAACTAGGTCACAGCATCAGCATAGGATTCATAAGGATGAGATTATTCCCACACAAATGTGCATTGAAATTTTTTTTTGAGAAATTCAGGGGGGGGGAGCATCCCAACTTTTCATTTGCTACAAGAAAAGTATCAATCTATGATGTACACTAATCGTCATAGATTGCTTAAAAATTGTCACGAAATGATATCTGTGACGAAATAGTCTTTCGTCATGTATCACGCGCATAAATTAACTCTGATGACGTTTTCTAAGTATTCGTCATGGATTGGTGTAATCTATGACGTTTGTTGATCGACACGGATGAGCCCAAGCCCACACTCAGCCCAAACCTCAATGACAAATTAAATCGTCACAATCTGATGTCTTATATGGCTGCCACGTCAGATTATCCATCTAACAATCCATCAATCAAAAATTAGATTCATTGGAACATTCAACACACAAGCAAAGTTCTGACCCACAATATATATCATCATTCATGATTCAACGTTACAGTTCCATGTTTTACACAAAATGCACAAAATTTACATCATCATCTTGTACTGTCAAGCTTGTCTTGGACCTATTAACTATTAGTTTGCAGCTCTACAAGAACTCTCTTAGCAAGCTGATCTTTGTTTTCACCAGGAGGCGTGTCAGCACTCAGCAGTTCTTTTGTTAATATTTTTCTTGAAATTCTTAAAAAAAATTCTAGAGTCCTGCAATGAACAAGGAAACATCCATGAATAAAGCAATCTAAATAATTATCTTTGATTAGCACACATGCAACATTTTAAGGCACGAAAGATGGAGGAATTAGCAACTGACCTTGGTTTTCATCAAACATAGTGCTTTGATTTTGTAATGTAGCAGTAGATGAAAAAATTATTGAGAGCAACTTAATTTATCTACACATGTACATGCATGAGCAGGAGATAGAGCTCTGCAACCTGAATCCACTTAGAATATCATGCAGTCTTTAAGAAAACTTAGCAGGTGAGAAAATGTCTTACAGAACCAAAATAAACACTAGCCAGCATGGAGTTGGCATTGGACAATAGAAAGGAAGGAACAAACACGATCAATCCTCACTCACATAGCACGTCGTGTTTTCCCTAACATATGCAAAGTATGAACAAAATGAATGTGTACAATTATTACTTAGCTTATAAAACTGATGTAAACAATATAATACATAAGTTAGCAATTCAAGTGCGAATAGATTGAGTTAGTGTTAGCTTTTCAATTTATTATTTTCATAAAGTCTGGGTTGTATAATACTTCATTCTTGTACCAAGCTCCAAGTGAAAAATATGCAAGTAAAGGCCATGATATTTACATCTGCCAATGTCCAGTTACTAACTTTCAGATCCATAAGTCAATAACACATTAGTCCAGCATCTGCTCTTACAAATCATGCTTATCAACAACGCTTTAGATGACAGTCCAAGTAAATTCTACTCTGCCTTTCTCCAACCATGATTCCTGCACGTACATTAAATAATTCTTTCGTATCATTTTAGTACACAAAAAGTTAACTTAGTCATAAAAAAGAACTGTCAGTCCATTCCTCTCCAGTTTTCTCATTTCATAAGAATAAAAAGAAAAGCTATTAAGACACAAAAAATAGATTCAATAAATTGATTCTTTGATCTAAACTGTACAGAATCAATTGATCCTGCTTATCTCTTCAAGTGCTGCAATCAAATCATTAAAAAAATGCAATGCATGATCTAGATCGAGAGGATGCATAAGAATCAAGAGTCTGGCCAGGCCCGAAGAGAATGGAGGTATCAAGAGAATCAAGAATTTGGTCAGGGCCTCCAGGAGTTTCTTCCCTTTGTTTTCTTTGTGTCAGATCTGGAGACTTACGCCAGGAGTTTCTTCCCTTTGTTTTCTTTGTGTCAGATCTGGAGACTTACGCCACAGAGAGAGAAAGAGAAAGAGAGAGAGAGAGAGAGAGAGAGAGAGAGATCACTAGCTCATTTAGGCGGAGGAGATGGCCGGTTGAGGGGGAGCTGTCCTTGGGTCAGCGTCGGGGAAGCCACAGTGGAGGGGAGGGGGCACCTGCAGTCGTCGACGCAGGAGCTGGGGAGGAGGCAGCGGTTCACACATAGATCTGAAAGTGAGGCCCCTGTTCGCACTCGGATTTGTGGATGAGGCCGCCATTTATGTCCGAATATGAGGATGAGGCCACCATCCTCGTCCAAAGCCGAGGAGGTTGTCTCTGTGGATGGAAAGAGGTGAAGGAGAGAGGTTTGACGCCATGGAAAAAAGAGAAGACGGAGAAGTGAGGGGTGGGGCAAGTTCTAGAGCTTATGTGTTAAACTCTGGCCGCGTCGTAGATGTGCACATCAATGATGATAAGTGACAATCGTCATAGATGGTGCATATCAGATAATCGACAATTCGTCATAAATGGTGCATATCGGTGACGATAATCGATAATCATCATGGATATTGCATAATCTGTGACGATAAGCAAAATTGTCAACTTGAAATCGTTATGGATTAACAAATTTGTTGTAGCGTTCCTTTTTAAGACACATACATGAAGTGGTCGCATATACGTTACAAAGGTAGCAGCAAGGGAAAGAAGAGAACAACATTCATCCTCGACAAAAAGTGACCAGACATGACACCCTACAACGAACAACAAAGCACAAGATACAAACCAAAAGCCAGTGCAACATGCATAGAATTCAATATTGATGTCAATGAAAGATGCACATTGTACCACCATAGAAGTGATCGATGAGAATAGGTCCTCTTCGACGTCAGAAATGTGTTGCAGTTCTCATTGCCTGGTTTCACGTTTGTTTGTACAGAGCCAGTTCTATTTGGAAAGAACCTTTAACACACATATTGTTTCTATATGCAAATGATCAGATAATAAAAGAATATACAAGCAGGAGTAGCTTAGAAAAATCTAGCTTTGTGTAAGCAACACACTTTATTCTCGAATAATGTTATTCACTAACATGGGTTGGACAGGACGCCGGGTTGTTCCTGAGTTCTGTGTGATCTTCAACATTTGATGAGAATATATATCTCTGGTTTGAATCCCTCTAGGTTATCAGGGTCAATTTCGGTTTGCCTATCAAGAACAGCAAACAATGAAGCAACTGCATCAGCACCCTCAGCAAGATCCGTTGTCATGCTACCTGCATCTGCGATCATACGCCCTGTGCCTACTAGAACAACAAACGTTTGTAAGAGGGCCCTAGCAGTGATTTGGTGCTCAGCCATGAGCATACCACCATACCAGAAGAAAAGTGCCCAAGTGCATTTCAAAAGGCTCATGGATGTGCCAAGGACGAGACCTGCAAACCACGATTGCCGGATGCTTTCCTTGAGCGGACCATCCTGTGCTTGGTCAAAAAGGCGCAATATATGGTCCTGCGATGAGAAAGCGGTTATGGTGCGAAGGTTAGAGACAGCCTCGGCAGCTGGCTTGGTACTTTCGGATTGTGCCTTGATCCAGCAGCGGGTATCAATGTCATGCATGACACAAGACGCGTAGTAGAACGTAGCATCCTATCCTCCATGCGCCCAAAAGCATGCCTCGATCCCTTACATAGATGCGACGTTCTTCTAGAAGCAGAACATGGTGCCAGTACGTCACAGGTGGTATATCTGTTGTGTTAACTGGAGTAGCTATCTTTTTTCCTTTTTAAAGATAAGGGAACAAAGTTCCAGCCTCTACGTCGTTTCAGTGATGTACGCAGCCAGTTAGTTAATAGCTATCTGCCCGAGCGGATCGGACGATCGAGGTTGTTTTTTAATTAATTATCCTGATGAAATAGCAAAATGATTATCAATTATCAGGTAAAAATGTGATTTAAGTTCTCGAGGAGTTGATTATCAATCTCGTGCTAGCAGTATTGCATTATTATGGGCATCCAAAATTATAAGGAGATTAAACAAACTAAAAACCTCCTTTTGCAATTATACGAATCGTGCAGGATATAAACCTCCTTTTGCAAATAAAAAATGGCCACCACACACCCCACTAGAGTAGCTAGCTAGCTAGCTTGTGGGCGTCTGGGAGATCGATGCAACTGTAAAGCATCACACACGCGCACATGAGCTGCATGAAACACCATCATTGCAAAGGCAATTAAGGGCTCTTCGATCCATCGAGCTTCGGAGCTTGCGTGTCCCGCAGATTCATGTCTCTTCTTGGAGCGTCCTGTATGGGTCGATCGATCCATCACCCACGGGCTGCCTGCTTCCTGCAGGCCGGCAATGGCGCGGTGACGTGGAGCACCGATCCATGTGTGGGACCCTCGGATCTGAAAAAGCGCAACGCTTTTTCCGACGACGGTATCGCCTCAGCGGCACGGTGGAAGCCCAAGGAAATTTGTTTTTTAGCGGCCCAAAGATAAAATGAGGCCCCAAAGATAAAATGAGGCCCTAGCCTGCTAGAGGCTATAGATGGCCCATGCGGCGTTGGCGTATGGGCTTTTGGTGTTTCTCGTGTCGTTGCCAGGCCCATAACTCACATCCACGCAGACGAGAGGGTTGATTTCATACAACAATTTTATTTCTGTCCGCCGGCCAGTCCGCATGGTTGTTAATCGATGAGAAACGAATCACAAAAAAAAACCTTCTCCGTCCTCCTCCTCGGATCCGCGGCAACAGGCCATTCGTCTCAACTCAAACCGGACTATCTTCTTTCTGAAAAAACACGCACAAAATGATCAAGGCCAGCGCTCAGCAGGGCATACAGCAGCAGCGGCAACCGGCGACAAGAGCAACCGGACACCGTTGCAGAACACTCCACGATGTTACAGGACAAACACAAGGCGTCAGGGGTTGAGTGATCGATGGCCGGATCAGCTCAGCGTCAGGGACCAGAACGGCATTTGCGCGCGTGGATCCCAGGTCCCAGATCACAAATCGCGTCCATGGATACATGCTGGAACTACTCACGCCTAACCCGAATCACAATGAGATTAGATGCACCGCAGGGAGCCAGCTCGTCGGCGATTAGTCTGAACGATGATTGGGTGTGAGTTAGATGGGCATGGTCCAGATCAGAGTTCAGGCAGGTTGGTGAGATGATCGACGCTACTAACAACCAGCTCCGGAGGCTTCGTTGATCAGCTAGCTGCGAGGAAGCTGCAAAGACTCTCTCCCCCCCACCCTCGGCTCCAGTCCATGGTTGGTGAGCAGGGTTAGCTAGCCAACTGTACCGTGGCGCCACGGTGTCGCATGCTGTCCGTGACACCGTTAATTAATTGCTCCAGGTTTTACCGCACAATATTAAGTGGAGTACAATATTAATTAAGATTAGCACAAGTCTACTGCAGGGCCATCATCACTCACTCCAACGTCAACAAGTGAAAGAAAATCTGGCACTACGGCTGTCTCACTGACTTGTGCAGCCGTTGAAGTTTTTCATCCTCCGAGCTGTCATGTCAAAGCAGCGTTCTTGCGGTTCGTCGAAACCAGTACAGTACTAAACAAGAGCCGTGTTTGGTTCCGTTTTTTTGGAACTCAGAATCACGCTTTTTTTATAAGCTACCCAGATCGACGTCGGTGAAGACCCAATTTGCAGCCGGGCATGATCGGCTCCTACCAAACTTTGTTTTGCAATAGAGCAGAAGACAAATGTCTTTCAGGCTGCTTGTTAGGCTGATTAACTGAACTGAAGAGAGCGCTCGAGCGAACACATCATGTGACATCATCGATCGAGTGGTGCAGATCGATAAACAGATTCCTCATTCCGGCGACGCACACGGGCATAGTTTAATGGCATCTGCAACGTGCACATGGGATGCAGGGTGTGCGAGATGTGGAAAGTAGGAAGCTTTGTTTTGGAGATCGGACGGAGATGGAAGAATGGAAGGGTGAAAACTTTGTCCCACTCAGTCAAACAAAAGCTCCGAGTTGACCGTGCTTTGTCCGTGCCATTAGCGCAGCATCGGTCGGGACTGCTGCTTTCTCCCTCCGGGCTCACCTCACTGGCTCACTGGCTCGTCGCTTCAACACCTTTCACCTACTCCCATTGCTCCGCCATTAATCTATCTATCGAATCGAAAGCACCTTCCTTCCCATCGAGGAAGGGGGATGGGTGGCAAGAGCCGCAGCCCGAAGCCCAACGAAAATTTTTAAGAGGGAGGAGCTAAAAAAAATCCAAACTTTACCGACGCCACCACGACCACGCCGCATCCAAATCTCTCCCTGCCGGAAGCAGCCGTGGCATCCGGCGTTTCTTCCTCCCTTTTTCTTGCTTTTCTAGCTGTTTTTGTCCCGGGTGTTAGCTGTCATTCTTGCTAGAGTGAGAGAGGAGAGAGAATAGGGGCGTGGCTCCTCGGCCCTGGCCGTGTCCATGGTGATCCCGTGGTGACCACCGTGGCCATGTCCTAGGGGGAGGAGGAGGAGGCAGCCAAGAAACCTAGCACGCTTTGTCGCCAGGGGAGAATCAGGAAAAAGAGTGGGGGGAGGGAGAATCGGTGCGGGGCAAGAATGGCGGCGCTGGCGGCGGCATTGGCCGCCGGTCTTCTACTTGTCCTCGCGGCTGCGCCGGCGGAAGCAGACACTGACTCCGCCGACGGTGAGTAGCTCGCGCCGCCCCCACGATTCCGGGGCTGTTCGTTTCTTGGGATGCTGTGGGCTCTCCTGTTCCGTTCTTACTTGCGTGCGATTAACGGTCAAGTTCGTGGCAGCTGCGGCTCTGGTGAATCTCTACACCTCCTGGAACAGCCCGTCGCAGCTGGCTGGCTGGTCGGCCGGCGGTGGTGACCCCTGCGGCGCGGGGTGGCAGGGCGTCACCTGCACCGGCGCCGGCGTAATCGAGATGTAAGATCCCGTGACGCCCGCATCATGAAAGTAACCATCTTGATATCTTGCACGGCCGTGTGTAGATTGATTGCCTTTTTAGTTCCATGATTCATGCTACTGTTACGTAGGTTAGTGGTGGAGATGGCCCGTGATTTGTTGTCTGTTTTCCCGTGTTTCTTCCTGTTGTACTTTGTGGGAGTTGGTAGCAATGTGTATTTTGGAAGCAGCTGCTGCAATGATGTATAGTATCTGCTAGTATTGGCATTACGCATAACTTAATCTGAGCTTTTTTGGGTAATTACATTGTTGATGTCTAATGAGCAATGCAATTTGACTGTCGAATACTTGATGCCACAAGCTTAGTGTCCATGCTGTGTTTAGATCAAGTCTTTATTTTTTTTCTAAGCGAACACCACATTTATTATTTCGAATATATCAAGGCAATTTAGTTAATTAGTGTCTCAATTCCTTTATTTATGTGTGGACCTATGGAAGATCTGAAACTACCCCTACTACTCAAATATTCTTTCCCTTGTATCGTGCAGCAAGCTTCCTGGGACAGGACTTGATGGTACTCTGGGATATGAACTCTCCAACCTATTTTCATTGAAGACATTGTAAGGACTAACAACTTCTCTGTATTTGTCTTTTGTTTTTATGCATTTTGTTTTTTATCCACAATTTGATACATGCAGGGATCTGAGTGGTAACAACTTGCATGGTTCAGTCCCTTACCAGTTGCCACCAAATCTCACATATCTGTATGTGTTCCTTCCAAGTATAATTTGTTCTATAGTAACTAGTGTTTGTATTTTTAATGTGAGTGGTGATGTAGGAATCTGGCAAACAACAATTTCTCAAGCAACCTTCCATACTCTATATCAAATATGGTTTCGATTCAGTACCTGTAAGTTGCTACTGCTTCAACCTTGCTATGTTCTGTGTGCACAAGTATTATTATTATATTGCGCTGGCATAGTCATATGTACACTTCCGATGGAGTAATCTCAGCCACAACTCACTGTCTCAACAAATGGGTGATCTCTTTGGAAGCCTCGATTCACTTTCAGAGTTGTAAGACCTTTGGAAACTTTGTTCTTCATTGCAAAACTTGGATTTTACCTCATTACTGGTAAATCTTCCTTTTTAATCTCAGTCGCCATGACCAAATGGGATGTTTTTTTGTAAAATGTAGATCACTCTTTGGCACTGCTTTTTTGTAAAAAACTCTGCAGCCATATATTTATTTGACCTTTTTCCCTCAAATTACTCGGCACCATATCATAACATGTAATTTTGGAGGAAGATCTGAGAGCTCTCTATTTTTTCATTCCCTTGAAGTATAATACTACCATTACTGAGTCAGAGTTTCTTTCCTTCTCATTAGAGGTTTAAACTGATTAGTCATGACTAATGGAGTGATTGACAATTAGATAGATGTTTTTCGTGCATTATTCCCTGAAATTTGTAGCCTATAGTGGTCATAAGAACTAACCTTGCATGACAGTGGCATAAATACTCTTTCCTTGGTTTCTTAACTCCATCTTATGCTTGTTTCAAAAAAGAGAACTCCACCTTATGCTATTGATACTCCTTCACAGAGACATCTCTTTCAACAAATTGACAGGGGATCTTCCCAAATCTATTGGTTCTTTATCAAATCTTTCGAGTCTGTAAGTATTAAATAATCTCTTCAAACAGTAATATAACTTTCTATTTTAGCATTCAGTTATGATAGGTACATGCTTGCCCACTTTGCAGCTATATGCAAAACAATCAGCTTACAGGTTCTGTGAATGTTCTCAGTGGCCTAAGCCTAACTACACTGTAAGTGAAAGTTTTATATAATTGTCCACATTGTATTGTTACTTGCACTAATTGCTGCTTTAACAGAAACATCGCAAACAACAATTTCAGTGGTTGGATACCACAAGAATTCAGTTCCATTCCAGATCTAACGTACGTCTCAAATATTTTTGACAGCATATTTCTGTGGAAATTGCCATCTACACATTCTAATGACTTATTATGCCTGCAATGACAGGCTAGAAGGAAACTCATTTACCAATGGACCTGCTCCCCCACCACCACCTTTTACACCGCCACCCCCTCGAAGGCCACGTAACCATCCTAAGCATCCTCAGGGACCAGGAGATGCTCCAAAAGGCTCCGATAGTCCCACTGATCATGGTGACAAGAATCAAGGTCTTGGAACAGGTCCGCTTGTGGGGATAGTTGTCGGCTCAGTAGTTGCTGTTTTATGTGCGGTTTTGCTTATCGTATGCTGCATGCACAATGTTCGGAAAAGAAAGGATGATACCAGCAGCGAATCAAAAGATTTTATTGGTCCTCTTACAGTAAATATAGACAGAGGTATGCCAATTCTAATGCTGCAATGATTTTTTATGCTGAAGTACTCTTGGTGGTTGATGCTGGATAAATATATACTATTCAGTTAGCTTTTTTATGAAGGTGTTGTTCATTTAGATGAGATATTATTAATTAGGAAGGCAAAGTTTAACTGGGCCACAGAATTATTGGTCTGAAAATGTTTCAAGACGAATGGAAGGCATTGATGATGATAAAACTTGATGTTGTTAAGGGTATAGTAGTAAAAAACCTTTCTAGCCATCACGCGAGTGGGCCACTGCATGATTGACGACCTAAGACGTGCTAGCAAGGAAGCAGCACACTTGTAGACTAACCCTTAACTGCAAATTTTCAGTTAAATATATAATGTTCACCGAGCTAGCTTACTTGTGTGCTGCTTTGTTTATATTCTGAATATATAACTAAAAATATGGCGCAATATTGCAGATTTCCTATATTCATGTTATTTTTTATTCATATTTTTGCTCCTCTCTGTTTCTGTTTTGTAGCTTCTAGCAGGGAAATCCCAGAGCAGAGTCCTGAAAATACCTCTATGGCATCTGTAAAACTGCCACCCCCGGAGAAAATGACTCCAGAGAGGGTTTATGGTAAAAAGGGTTCAATGAAGAAGACAAAGGTCCCTGTAACTGCAACACCTTACGCTGTTGCTTCTCTCCAAGTTGCTACTAATAGCTTCTGTCAAGATTCCCTTCTAGGTGAAGGTTCACTTGGCCGTGTTTACAAGGCTGATTTCCCCAATGGAAAGGTACAGTGTCTATTGTGCTTCTTGTAATCTTGTTTTGCTCTTTAAACAAAAACAAAATCTATACGCTCTGTGTGGTATATCAATACCCTCTTGCTAAAACTCAACTGCAAACTATTCTATGCGTTCTGGGTCTGTGTACTGCCATGTATCAATTATATCATACTTGATTCTTTAACTTGTTAGCGGAATAATATTGGCTTATGTGCCACCTTTTTTCTTCATGTTGTGCACTGTATCTGAGTTGGGTATTCTGATTACAGGTTCTTGCTATTAAGAAGATAGACAGCTCTGCCCTTTCGTTACAGGAAGAAGACAATTTCCTTGAAGCTGTATCAAGCATGTCACGTCTAAGGCATCCAAACATTGTGCCATTAACAGGCTACTGTGTTGAGCATGGGCAAAGGCTTCTTGTTCATGAGTATATCAGAAATGGAACGCTGCATGATATGTTGCACTTGTCTGATGAAATGAGCCGGAAGCTTACATGGAACATCCGTGTAAGGATAGCATTAGGCACTGCTCGGGCACTGGAGTAAGTTATTTAAAATCAAACAGGGCATCTACTCTCTTTCATTATTGGAAAACGATGCACCTAATGTCTTTAAATCTTCTCATAGGTACCTGCATGAGGTGTGCTTGCCATCTATTGTTCATAGAAACTTTAAGTCTTCGAACATCCTACTTGATGAGGAGCATAATCCACACCTTTCAGACTGTGGGCTTGCTGCCTTGACACCCAATACTGAAAGACAGGCGAGCCAACACTTCTCTTGTACTTAAATTATTCTCTACTGGTTGTATTGGGATTCTGTAACCCTGTCCTGGTCCACTAGTCAACTCCTGGGTTTGTTCTTTTCAGGTCTCGACTGAAGTGGTTGGTTCATTTGGATATAGTGCCCCAGAGTTTGCTATGTCTGGAATTTACACTGTAAAGAGTGATGTGTACAGTTTTGGAGTAGTTATGCTGGAATTATTGACAGGTCGGAAGCCATTAGACAGGTACATAATTGCATATATCCACTCCTGGTTAATTATATCTTATAGGAAGTTGAATGACCCTTAGATGCTTATTGCAGTTCTAGAGAGAGATCTGAACAGTCCCTTGTTAGATGGGCTACCCCTCAGCTACATGATATCGATGCACTTGCTAAAATGGTGGATCCAGCACTAAATGGCATGTACCCAGCTAAATCGCTCTCCCGTTTCGCAGACATAATTGCTCTCTGCGTTCAGGTATATTCTTGCTTTGTGGCATGCTCAGTTATTGATGTGTAGTCAGTAGTGACCACTAAGAACCCATGGTGTCTTCCAAGAATATGAAAACCATTTGTGGAATAAACCAAAGTAGTATTTCGCGTTTTAGTGCATAATATGGTTAACAGTTCAAGTTTTCAATTTGCTACTTGGCATTGGCTTGCTTTGCTTAACTGCAAAAAATCATGTACTTAAGGGGAAAAAGTACTGTAGAGCTTTATTGGATCGTTTTGCCATGTCCCAAGGATGATTTATGTATTGTGGACTTGTGGTTCTGCAGCCCGAACCAGAGTTCCGACCACCTATGTCAGAGGTTGTCCAGCAACTTGTGCGCCTGATGCAGCGGGCTAGCATAATAAGGCGGCAATCAGGGGAAGAGCTAGGGTTTTCGTATAGAGCCCCAGAAAGGGAAGGAGACCTGAGAGACATTTCTTTCTAAGGACAAGCTTTCATGATACAAATACAGAACAGCTCGGAGGCTCAGCTAGCAAGGGCAGGACTTGATAATGCATCTGAACTGGAAGCATGAGTTGAGAAACAATTCAAGATCGAACTAATTGAGAAGATAATTTTGGTATTCATTGCTCAACTTTGTTCACTCTTCTACCTCCCTTATGTTCCAGTCACTGTATTTACTGTTGGAACTGATTCAGGGTCAAAATCATTGGTGTTGTATAGCGGGTTATTTGTAGTGAAGGAAAAGAAACGTAACATGATTCGATGCTTGATCTCTGAAATATTAATGATACAGCTCGTAGACCTCATTTACAAGATTTGACTTTGTTGATTTCATTCCAGTATTTACTTGTTCTTTGCTATATTCTGATAACATGAAAAACAAGATATCTCAATACACAAATTTCAGCCTCATGTTTCTCTGGAAATGTTGACAGCATTCCTCAATATGCAACTATACAGCTCAGAGTGTGATTGATCACCAAACTAAAATAAAGTAGCAGCTGCAACTTTATATCTCACAGAAGGTCCTAAACTGCTGTTGCTAGAGATGTTTGTAAAGCATTCCTTGTAAACTGTAAATACATCGAGCAGCAGCCGTGCCAAAATAAGTGATCCAATGGAGATCCCCAGTTGAGCCGTGCAGGTACATACCCCTCCTGAAGGCTGAAGCACTCACCTATCTCTGTCCTGTATCAAGTTGCCGATCATCTTGGCAAGAGGCACGGTGCCCTTGGCCATGATCTCCAGCCTGGACGTGTTGGAGGCATTGCCGAACAGCGAGAGCCCAAACAGCAAGAGCTCTGGTAGGAACAGCCTGGATGATAGGAAGCCATGCCAGTAACGTGGTTCAAGGTCGAAGAACGCGTCGAAGAATCGCCGTGTCCCATCGAGGTCCAGCTTGAGCAGGATGTCCATGCCGAAGCAGAAGAATTCCCTCTGCCGCCGCCTGTTGGCGGGCCACAGCTCCTTCCACACCGCGGCCGCAAGAGCGTCCCCAGCCAAGCCTCCGTTGCCGGTGTCAAGGAATCGCACTATGGACTCTGCCACGATGGGGGCGGTCGCCAGCGTGCGCGCCACCATGTAGCCGGTGGACGGGTGCACCATCCCGGCCGTGCCACCGATGCCGACCACCCTCTGCGGCAGCACCGGAAGAGGCCCGCCCATGGGTATCACGCATCGCTCGTCCTCCTCGACGCTCCGGACGCGTATCCCCAGATGCCTGAGCCGCGCGGCCATGCGCTCCTGGATATCGTCCATAGCGAGCCCCGGGCGCGCGACCAGCGACGTCTCCTCGAGGAAGATCCTGTTGGGAGAGAATGGCATGGCGTAGAGGAAGGTGGGAATGCGGCGGTTGCGCTCCTTGATCTCGGATCCCTCAGGCAGGTGCGAGTCGCGCCAGTCCATGAAGAGCATCTTGTCGATGTCGAACGGGTGCTCGTCGACCTCGGCGAGGATGCCGTAGGCGACCTGGTATCCCGGGTTGTAAGGCTTGTCGTACTGCACGAGGCAGCGGGAGAACCCCGTGGCGTCGAGGACGACGGTGGCCGGGACGGCGACGCCGTCGTCGCAGATGAGGAGGGACGAGGCCTCGTTGTGGACGGCCTTGGCGACCTTGGCCTGGTGAAAGACGACGCCGTTGGCGACGCAGCGCTCCATCATGGCGGACTTAAGCTTGCGGCGCGCGACGCGGGCGTAGGGCCGGTCCAGCGACTTGACGCGGCCGTCATCGATGAACACGGAGGCCGACGGCCAGACGGCGTCGAGGCAGTGCGTGAGGCCCATGGCCTCGAACTCGTCCACCCACACGCCGTAATTGTTGGGCCATACCAGAGCCGGCGACGGGTCAATGGCGCACACAGACAGGCCCGCCTCCGCGACGCGCTGGGCCACGGCGAGCCCCGCAGGCCCGCCGCCCACCACGGCGAGGTCCAGGGGCCGGGACCGAGCCGGGTCGT